>CAUYON010063319.1:0-16762 GCA_963573935.1 Arctocebus calabarensis
GAGACAGAGTCTCACTTTATCACCCTGGGTAGAGTGCCGTGGCGTCACACTGCTCACAGCAACCTCCAGCTCTTGGGCTTAAGCGATTCTCTTGCCTCAGCCTCCCGAATAGCTGGGACTACAGGCGCCCGCCACAGCGCCTGGCTATTTTTTTGTTTTGCAGTTCTGCCGAGGCTGGGCTTGAACCTGCCACCTTCGGTATATGGGGCCGGCGCCTTACTCGCTGAGCCACAGGAGCCGCCCTGGGGTAAGATTTTATGATGAAGACTTTCCTGGCAATTGCAACAACAAAAATAAACAAGTGGGACTTAATGAAGTTGAAAAGCTTTTGCATAGATAAGGACACAATAACTAAAGCAAACAGACAACCTTCAGAATGGGAAAAAAATTTTGCATGTTACAAATCTGACAAATGCTTGATAATTAGGATCTATAGAGAACTCAAATTAAACAACAAAAAAGGAGTAAACAATCCCATCTATCAGGGGGCAAGAGACATGGACAGAACCTTCCACGAGGGAACACTAAGGAATGGCTAATAAACATGAAAAAATGCTCATTGTCTCTAATCATTAGAGAAATGCAAATCAAAACCACCCTGAGATATCACTTAACTCCAGTCAAGGTTAGCCCACATCACAACGTCCCAAAGTTGTGGATGCTTGTGTGGGTGTGGAGAGAGGGGAACACTTTTAATACTGTTAGTGAGACTGCAAACTAATATAGCCTCTTTGTAAAGTATGGAGACTCCTCAAAGAACTCAAATTAGACCTCCAATTTGACCCCATAATCCCAGTAGGCATCTACCCACAAGAAAAAAAAATCCTTTTATTATAAGGATATTTGCAATAGATTGTTCATCACAGCTCAATTTACAATTGCCAAGATGTGGAAACAACCTAAATGCCCATCAACTCAGGAATGGATTAACAAACTGTGATATATGTATACCATAGTATACTATTTAGCCATTAAAAAATGATGGAGACTTTACATCTTTTGTACTGATCAGGATGGAGTTGAAAAACATTCTTAGTAAAGTATCACAAGAATGGAAAAGCAAAATGTACTCAATACTAATATAAAGCCAAGAAACAATTTAATTAATATAAGCCCACACAGTAGTAAAACTCAATGCAATTAAAGTTGGGGGAAGGAGGAATGATGGAGGGGGAATGGGGAAGGGGGAATTGGTTTGCTCTCACTTAATGGGCACAATGTAAGGGTTTAAGGCACATCTTTTGGGTGTGGGATACAACTATAAGACGGACTCCATCTAACAAATTCAAGTATTATGAACTGTTTTTACCCTCATATTAAGCTGAAATTAAAAAAAAAAAAAAAGAATATCAAAAGATTGAATCAACTCCAAATAGTAAACAGGTGCAGGATAAATAACAAGAAAATCAAAAGTCAGGTACAGTGGCTCACAACTGTAATCCTAGCACTCTGGGAGGCCGAGGCAGGTGGATTGCCTGAGCTCACGGGTTTGAGATCAGCCTCAGCAAGAGCGAGAACTTGTCTCTAAAAATAGCTGGATAGCAGGCACCTGTAGGCTGAGGCAAGAGACCCACTTGAGCCCAAGAGCTTTAGGTTGCTGTGAGCTATGAGGCCACAGCACTCTACTGAGGGTGAGAAAGTGAGACTCTGTCTCAAAAAAAAAAAGACAAGAAAAGAAAAGAAAAAAATCAATACCAAAATAGGCAAAAATAGGAGAAAAAGGAAAAGAAACACAGAATAGATGTACATAAACAGTGTACTTAAATCCAAATATATCAGTAATTGCTTTTAACAAGAAATAGACTGAATGCTCCAATTAAAAGACAAATTTGTCAAAGATTAGAGGAGAAAGCAAAAATATAAAATATAAGGCTGCAAAACCACTGGAAATAGAAATGATTTTATAAAAATATGTAACATATTTGTTGAAAATTGAATGCAAAAAGTCTATCCTGTTTACATTGATAGTTATTGTTATAGCTCTAGGTGGAAAAAACAAATGGAATATGATGGGAAGTGAAAGGACAATATGGATTTGGCTGCTTTTGGAGGTAGAACCCAAAAGACTTACTAATGGACTTAACACAGAGCTGAAGTTTTTAATTTGTAGGAAGAAAAGTTCCTGCAAACAGGAACAGTTCCTCTTTGCAGCCCTTCTTTATCATATCCATAGTTTGCTTAGGCATCCATACTACATCCCTACTATGGTATGTGTGCTGTAAGGGCTACACAGTATTCTCCAACAGACATAATAAACTACCCAAGTGGGAGGAATTTAATCAAATGAAAAGTTAGCTTATGAATATTTTACCTAAAATATATCCAACTATTTCTCTGTATATTTATTGTGATAAGCATTACAAATACATTTATAAAGCACACGTGTTTTGAAATTAAGTAAATGCATGCACAAAGGTGCTAATCTCTTGTGGGTGAGCCTTCACATCTGGAAAGCACACTGTCCACATCTATGCCTACCAATAATTAAAATCACTTCAAAACAGTAAGACAAATATTGCTGTTTAGACAGACATAAATTTCAATTAATCACTGGTGTCCTAAAACATAAAAAAAATTCAAACTTGGTAACAGAAAAAGGATTCCCTTTCCCCATCTAAAACCAAAAAACAAACTATTCTTACCTGTGGATTTAGATAATGCCCCAAATTTTAATCTCTAGGTTATGTGAAAAAATGTTTATTGTTATTTTTATCTTTTCAAAGTTTGCAACGAAAACCAAAAGAAGTTCTGTACTTGTGAAGAAGTTTTATCACCATCATCTTTTTCTACAAAATCAACTTTTTCTTTTCAAAAACTGAGTAAAAAATATCAAAAATAAAACAACTACTTACATCATAAGTTAGCGAATCTGCTTCATTGGCCACCGTAAGGCCTGCTAATTCCCCAAGTCCCAGTTCACTTTCAAGGGCTTCATCTGCTCCCATGATAAATGACTTTCCAGAAGAAGGAGGAAATGTCAATGCTTCCACTGAAAAGGGAAAACAAAAGAAACAAAAAAACTTCTTAAGTTGAGATGTTGGTGGGGACGTGGAGAAAAGGGAACACTTCTGCACGGCTGGTGGGAATGCAAACTAATACGTTCCTTTTGGAAAGATGTTTGGAGATCACTTAAGGATCTAAAAATAAACCTGCCATTCGATCCTTCAATTCCTCTATTAGGTATATATCCAGAAGACCAAAAATGACTTTATAACAAAGATATTTGTACCAGAATGTTTATTGCAGCCCAATTCATAATTGCTAAGTCATGAAAGAAGCCCAAGTGCCCATCAACCCGTGAATGGACTAATAAATTGTGTTATATGTACATCATGGAATATTATACAGCCTTAAAAAAGGATGGAGACTTTACCTCTTTCATGTTTGCATGGATGGAGCTGGAACATAGTCTTCTTAGGAAAGTATCTCAAGAATAGAAAAAGTATCCAATGTACTCAGCCCTACTATGAATCTAACCTACAGCTTTCAGATGAAAGTAATAACCCAAATATAGCCCAAGAAGAGGGGGAAGGAGAGGAAAGGGAGGGGATTGGGGGAGGATGGGTGGAGGGAAGTTGGTGGGAACACACCTACGGTGCATTTTTATAAGGAAACATGTTAAATTTACTAAGTGTAGAGTATGTCTTAACACAGTAACTAAGAAAATGCAGTGAAGGCCATGTTAACCAGTTTGATGAAAGTATTTCAAATGATATATAAACCCAGCACATTGTACCCCATGATTGCATTAATTTACACAGCTATGATTTAATAAAAAAACAAACAAATAAACAAAAAAAAAACCTCTGAAGAGTCAACACTTAGTCTCATTTGCTTATATCAAATTTCTTATAAGGACATGTATACATCTAATTATTTTAAATTAAATACAGTAAGTCAGATAAATAGAAAATTCTAAAGAATTCATCATTTTTTCCACATCTTAACTACAGATAAGGGCATCATCTAATCAGAAAAGTACATGAAACAAATATACCAATCTACTGTCATTTCCTTTTCACTATATAGAAAAATAATATGACTAAATGAAAGTTAAGTTTTCCTCATTTGATATTTCATGCTAATTACCCCCCAAATTTCTGTCAATCACTAAGTATACATAACAATGATTCTGAACACTGCTGGTCTCATTCAAAATAAAATTCATTAATTCTGTAACCTGGAAGAATACAGGAAAGTTCAAATGAAAAAGATTAAAATGATAAAGTCTGCCTATATGAAGCGAAACTACAGATGGTGTTAAAAGTCAAAATTAACTCTAGAGCAGGGAAAGGGAAGTGATTAGCAGATAGCATAAGCAGGAGAACTTTTAGGGCCCTGGTCATGTTCTACTTCTTATCTTAAAGGAGATGGGTGATAATTCTGACTTTGTGATAATGTACTGAGCTGTCCCCTTATGATTTGATCCCTTTTCTGTAGGTATTTTTATATTCCATTTTAAAATGTTTGTTTCAAAAAGGAAACATTATATTCCATTTTTTTAAATGTCCATTTGAACACTTTTATTAGGTGCTAATTATGCTTTAAGATGTGATAAACATGAATATACTGACTTTATAATACTAAGAATAGAATTTCCTTCAACAATCACCAAAGAAAACCAATTGAGTACTTTTCTTGAGGTGGTTACTTTACTGATGACGAAAACTTGTGAGTCAATTAGATGAATTTAGTAGCTCAAACTCCAAAAACGTAAATTAACAATTTCTTAAAAGAAACAAGCTAAGGCTGGGTGAGGTGGCTCATGCCTGTAATCACAACACTCTGGGAGGCAGAGGTGGGCAGATTGCCTAAGGTCACAAGACCAGCCTGAGCTACAGCGAGACCTCGTCTCTAAAAAATAGCTAGGTGTTGTGGTGGCTGCCTACAGTCCCAGTACTTGCGAAGCAGGGCAAGATAACTGCTTGAGCCCAAGAGTCTCAGGTTGCTATGAACTATGAGACCACAGCACTCCACCAGGGGTGAAAAAGTGAGATTCTGTCTCAAAAAAAAGTAAAAAAGAAAGTAGTCAATGTTTTTCACCATAACGTTCAATCATTATCTCATAATGCACACTGAATATATGAAAGAATGGTTACTTGATTTTAAAAATAGTAGCAGAAAACTCTACTTAAAAAGTCTAAAAGTCAGAACAAAAAAGAGTACAAAGACATTATCAAACCACTATATAATACAGCAGAAATACTAAAAATGATCTTTACCCAAAATACCATATATTGTCTGAGGGGTTCAAACAACTCTAAACATTCACTAACAAACAGTGGGAATTGTTTAAGTTTGACCAGCAATTCTCAGGCCAAAAGTTCAACAAAATGACTAATGTGAGACTACGAGCTCGGGTTTTCAGCCAGGTAGTTTTTGTTTTCATTTCTAACATTTCCAGATAACTGTGTTCAGTGTGAAGGAGGCAGTTTCTTGAGATCGACCATGCACATTGTGTGGGCCAATCTTAACTAACGCTCTAAAAATGGCCAAGTAAAACCTCAAAACAAGGAAGACCATAACAACTTCACACACCAGTTGACTGCCAGCAGCATGGAGGGCTGGAGAGAAACAATAATGGGTATCACTGTCATTTGATTGTTCTCTAAGATGCTTCAGAACTTATGACTAAAGGTCACATTTCTAAGGGGTAACTAAACCTTACTAGCCTTAATTAGCTTTTACTTATTTATTCCAGAGATAGGGTCTTGCTCTGTTATCCATCCTGGGATGTAATGGCTAGATCAAACCTCACTGTAATTTTGAACTCTTTTGTGTTCAAGTGATCCTCCTGTCTTAGCCTCTGGAATAGTGGGAGCTATAGGCCTGAACCATTACACCAGCTAATTTCGGGTTTCTGTCTTTCTTTTTTTTTTTTTTAGAGACAGAGTCTTACTTTATCGCCCTTAGTAGAGTGCTGTGGCGTCACAGCTCACAGCAACCTCCAGCCCTTGGGCCTAGGTGATTCTCTTGCCTCAGCCTCCCGAGTAGCTAGGACTACAGGCACCCGCCAAAATGCCCAGCTATAATTTTGGTTTTCTTTTATTTAGAGACGGGGGTCTTACTATGTTGATCAGACTGGTCTCAAACTCTTGGCCTCAAGCGATCCTTCTGCCTCAGCCTCCCAAAGCACTGGGATTACAGTCATGAGTCACCCAATAAAATTATTTAACTGTGCCTTTTAAGTGTGAGACTGCCTTCTGAGTTATTAAAATAAAAAAGTAATAAAGTTGTAGAACACACATAGGATACAGAAATTCTTTCTAAAAGTGCACTGGAGACCATGAAGCATCAGTAAGAGGTAAATAAACATACAATCTATTTCTTAAATGCTTTTTCTAGGACCAGTCATGGCGGCTCACACCTGTAATCCTAACACTCTGGAAGGCCAATGCAGGTGGATCCCTTGAGTTTAGGAGTTCCAGACCAGGCTGAGCAAGAGTGAGACCCTGTCTCCAAAAATAGAAAAACTAACCGGCGTTGTGTGTGGTGGGCGCCTGTAGTCCTAGCTAGTGGGTAGGCTGAGGAAAGAGAATCACTCGAGCCCAAGAGTTTGAGGTTGCTGTCAGCTATGATGATGCCACAGCACACTACCCAAGGTGACAGAATAAAATTCTCGAAGGAAAAAAAAAAAAAAAAAAAAACTGACAGCAGCCTAAATATCCAAAAGAGAAATGGTTTTACATAAAGTCTACAATATATTACCTTAAAATTATAATTATGGAAATGATTAGTATGATTTATGTTAAGTAAATAAAACAGAATTATTCTACATGATGCGCATATACCTACATAAAAATAAATATATGTGAATAAGGACTAAAAGGGAACAAGGAAAACAGAAAAACAAAATGTAACTAGATTTTCAGGTGACTTTCCCCCCCTGTACATTTGTCAATGATAAAATGCTTAAATAAAGTATTTATGAATCACAAAGTAACTACCTATTTATAGACCTCTAATGTTGGAATGGATCTACCTCATGGGCATCTATGGAGCTAGAGCATATCCTAAAATGGAAGTTAGAGTTGGTTTTTAAGTGTATACACCCCTTTCTAAGTCTTAAAGATTAAAGTTATAAACAAACCTCCTCAAATATAAGAAAACCTGCATTTAGGGAATTTTACGTGATCAAACATGAGCAGAGTGCTACCTATTGACTGAATTTAAGGGTATATATCCAAGTGTTTTTTTTGTACTTCACTGACTTAAGTACTTGCCTTCATCAGCCCTATTAATTTCATGTTCAGGAAGCCTTGAGCTGGTGGGTCTGGAAGGTGAACCCACAGATGGCTGCAATGAAGGAAGTTCATCAACATCTCTCAAATTAGCAAGCATATCTTGTAGTTTTGACCTATTGGGTCCTAGCCAGGAAAAAAAAAAAAAAAGGTGAGGGGACAAAAAAAACAAAAAAGAAATAGAATTATTCAATTGCATCAAACTGTGCTATAAACCTTATTATACATATTTCAACATTTATCTTTAAAAATATTTTACTAGGGATTTTCAAAGTTTTCAAATTATTTAAAAGTTTATTATTTCTTGAAAAGAATGTTTTACATATATTTAAAAAATTAAGCTAATGGAATAACAGCACTAGATGAAAGACTGTCTTGTCCAATTTAGACCACTGAAAGTAATAATACTCCATAATTAAATCATTGTATATTGTTCTAAATGCAGCCAGATACCACAGTACTGAATTAAACAGCAACATCCCTATTTGCTTAAATTAAGTTGCATACATTGCCTTACATCCTGAAGCTATCATACCTGAGGTGAAGTCTCGTGCCCTGCTAATTACTTACCTGAGTTTTGACTCTTCATTCTCCCACATCCCTGTTTTGATTGTTTTATATAGGATAGAGGCTGAAACAGATCTTCAGTAGTTTTTCCTGTTACAAGTTTAATTAAGAATGGGAAAATCTTACCCATAGTCCATTATGGCTTTTTCCTATACCAGCAAAGAATACAACTATTTAAAGCAATTTTAACTAATGCCTAGAAATATATTTCAAGATAATATGACAGGAGTACACAATTTGACTGGAAATAACTTTTTCTAATAAGAAAAAAACTTCCAGTTCAATTAAATAAAAGTTATGGTGGTTTACAAATTAGTGCTTCATATACCAGTTCAAACCTTTGCTTCAGTTCTATTTTCACTTACACAAGTCTTTACTTATTTCTAGTCCACTATTTTATTAAGATAACATGAACTGACGATGACAGATAAAATGTGCTAAGTTCAATCTACAGTCCCCCTATCTTTAGTGAAAGACATTAACATTTCACCCCCCCGAGTCATTTTTCTTCACCAACTAAAAAACCATGTGCCATATGCCATAACCCCTGGATTCAGGAAATCCAATTGCTTCTATTAGAAATATTGTTCCAGTCAAATGGTGTGGTTTTAGTTACATGGTAAATTACAACAATGATGCCTTGATATTTGGCTTAACTAAATAATGAATGTAAAAGTAAATGGATTTTACATTAAGTCCTGGCTACACTTCCAATAGAAAAATCTTTTACATACTGAGACACTCATTTTTGCAGCATAATGAGCTAAAGAAATAAAATTAAGTTAATCTGGAAATTGCTTCTCATGTATAATATCCAAATTTCCCTTGGGTTAACTGGATTTGTCATGGCTTTAAAAGCCATGATATATCATGTCTCTCTTTAAGATTAAATTTCTTATCGGCATAATTTGAGTAAAACATATAAAATGTTCTTTTATAATTTTAATATTAATCTTTCTCACTGTGATTTAACCTATATTGAGGTAGCACTAGATGATATCATCTCTCAGCATATAGTGGTTGATACTATGCTAACTAACATCAATAATGGATACTGTCTTTTCATCAATCCAACTAAATACTTGAAAACGCTAAGATATTTTAAGTAAGGATTTAAATGTTTTAAAGCAACTACAAGATTATAAAAGACCAGGAATGACTGGTCTTTAATAAGCTGTAGCGTAACTATAAAGAGAGAAAAAGAAAAAGCATATCTTTTCAGTCTTTTGGAACTTTAAAATATATTTGTTACTAAGTTTGATTTTAATCTCACTTTTTACTACTTTAATATCTCATAGAATAAAATTCCTATTGCCATAAAAGGGAGGTCCACATTTATATTGTCAATGAGGGTAGAAAGCCAAGGAGGTAGTTTCGCCTTGTTCTTCTAAAAAAATGTTTAAAACTATTTTTAGGGATGTTTTGAAAGCTTTTGCATATCTATTTTGCATATTTAACTAGACCCATTACTAAACTTTATTAATAATTTGGATAATGAAAGAGTTATATCATATATGATTCACAGGGCCAGAAATTTCATTTTACCTTCTGTTTTGATGTGGCACATATTTTACTGAAAAGAAAAAAGGTAACTGGTAATATGTTTATAAGTGAAATTGGCCAAAATTTTAAATAAGAAAAGAAATACTTTGAAAAATTATATGTTTGACTCTGTGCCCTGCATAGCATATAGTGGTACAAGCAAATAAACTGCATGTTATGGACACATAGAATATTCAGGGGTAGAAATTAACTTTCTTTCTCCAAGTTCTAAAATTATAAGCAATAATTTTGGTAGATTACCAGAGGGTCATATTAGATGAGCTTTATAATTGTCACTGTAAAAAAGCATTGTTACAATTAAGCATATATACTAAAAAAAAAAATCAAATTACCACTTTGTTTGAATACATAGCTTAACACTCTCACGAGGCTCTGGATTTGTTATTGAGATTTATTATGATTTCATAATCATATGTGGGCTTTTTAAAAGTTCATAATCAAAGAGTTAACCATGTAATTTCAACCCCTGAGAGTAGGTGAAAAGGAAAGAGATCAGGAGCAGAAATGAAAAAGAGTAAGCAGTTTTAGGAAAACATTGAAAAAAAATTGGAGAATGTAAAAGAGGCAAAATTTAGGATTTATAGACACAATGTTTTCCACTTACTCTTCACCCCCTTTTTCCCTTTTCTCTCCTTTTTGTATTGTTCCTTGAGTTTGGTAATTACTCCCTGGTCCACATTCCAGGCTTCAGGCATGAGACACTGGTCTTCCTTCTCTAAACAGAGTGAAACAAATGAAATAGCCTTTTTCAATAAAATATTGAACACTCTTAAGTCAGTATGTATGAAAGATATAACAATCATTTTCTTCATAGTATCACTAAAAACATAGTCACTACTTATTTACTAGTACATAAGTCATATAAAACATAATAGCTGAGAAACAACGATCAATTCCATTTCCAAGGTAATAATAAATTTCTCTTGAGAGAAACATTAAAAAAATTAACAACCTAGATTCGGCGCCTATGATTCAACAGACTAACGCACCAGCCACGTACACCTGAGCTGGCAGGGCCCGCCAAACAACAATGAGGAATCCAGCCCGGGCCCGCCAAACAACAATGACGGCTGCAACCAAAAAATGGCCGGGTGTTATGGCGGGCCCCTGCAGTCCCAGCTGCTTGGGAGGTGGAGGCAAGAGACTTGCTTGAGCCCAGGAATTGGAGGTTGCTATGAGCTGTGATGCCACAGTACTCTATCCAGGGTGACAGCTTGAGGCTCTGTCTCAAAAAAAAAAAAAAACCTAGAAGACTTTAATGATTTTTAGTAAATCAAGCCCAAACAATTTACAATCAAGAATTGCTTATTTTCAGAATTCTATTAGGATTGATTCACAAAAAACATGTCATACTAATTTATGTGATGAGAAATTATTATAAAAATATTATATAAAATAATCTCCAATGACCTTTTTATTTAGGAATTTCATAATTTTGTTAAGTGTTTACCAATAAACAATGATTTTTATTACATAGACTTTAGAAACAGCATTTTATAAAGCAAATTAACTTTCATTCAAAATTTAAACTATTCATTTACTTATTTATTTTTGAAACAGGGTCCCACTCTGTTGCCCAGGCTGGTGTACAGTGGTACAATCATAGCTCACTGCAGTCTTGAACTCCTGGGCTCAGGAGTACTCAAGCAGTACTCCTGCCTTAGCCCCCTGAATACAAGTAGATAGGATGTGTGCACCACTGGGCCCAGTGAACTTTTTTTTTTTGTAGAGACAGGATCTTGTTATGTTTTTGCTCAGACTGGTCTTAAACTCCTAGGCTCAAGCAATCCTCCTACCTTGGCCTCCCAAAGCGCTGGGAATACAGGTGTAAGCCACCACTCCAGGCGTAAAATTTCAAACAATTTTAAAAGATGTGTTAATTTATAAATCCTTAAAACAGGAAACTAAGCTTATAGTAAAAAAGAAATTCAATAATCAGTTGTCACTGTATTAGGAGAAGAAAATTTAAAGAGTAAATATAAGCTATATACTTCATATTTATTATAAGATAATTTATATATTATGTAACTCTAGATAAATGTTTAAGTCAGAGCTCTAGCTTGAACCCAAGATACTTATATCCAAATTTGCTATTTCCTATTTCATTAGGAAGTCTAATGGATATCTCAATCTAAACCAAACTCTCAATCTCTCTTCCCATGCAATGTGTTTCATTTACATAGTTTCTGACCTCATTTGAAGGCAATTCCATACTTGCATTTGCTCAGACCAAAAACCTCTTTCCTTCCCAACTCACATAAAATACTTAAAGAAATACTATTTACTCTATATTCAAAACACATCCAGCATCTGACTTCTCAGAACCTCCACTGCTTCTCTGACCACTTTGATTAACTCTCTTGCTAGGATTACTGCAATAATTGTTCCCCTCCCCAACAAGTCTATTATCAACCCTGGTAGCCCTGGGTAGTCTATTCTCAACATAGTAGCCAGAATGATGGTTTAAAATAAAATCAGACCATGTCGCCCTTCTGTTCAATTTCCTTCTCTGGCTCCCCATCTTACCAGTGATCTACATGGTCCTACAGGAGCTGGTCATTTCTTACCACAGTCCCCTTATAATTACTCTGCTCTAGTTACTCTAGCTTCCTTGAATTCCTCAAGCATGCCAGGGCTGCTGCTAGCTTACGGTATTGGCTCTCTAGCTTTCTTTTTCCTGAACACCTCTTACCTGGATGCCATATAGCTAATTCTCTCACCAACTTTAAGTCTATGACTCAACTATTACCCTCTCAATGGGATTTACCATGACCACCCTATTTTAAATTGCAACCTCCACTCTCTCTATCCCACCCCAACCCCAGCTCTATCTCCTTACCCTGTTCTACTTTTTTTCTTTCTTTCTTTTTTTTTTTTTTTTTTTTGAGAAAGTTTCACTTTGTCGCCCTTGGTAGAGTACCATGGCATCACAGCTTATGGCAACCTCAAACTCAAGCCTCAGCCTCCTAAGTAGCTGGAACTACAGGCACCCACCACAATGCCCGGCTATTTTTAAAGGTCTTGCTCTGGCTCAGACTGGTCTTGAACTTGTGAACTCAGGTGATTTACCTGCCTTAGTCTCCCAGAGTACTAGGATTACAGGCATGAGCCACCATGCCTAGCCTACTTTTTCTATTACATTTATCACCTTCTGATATACTATATCACTTATTATGTTTATTGCTTATTGCCTACATCCTCTTAGGAGACTATCAGCACCAGAGAAATAGGGAAGTTCACCTAGAAAACCTGGAACATAGAAAGCAAATATTTATTCAATATTTGTTGAATAAATGATTGGAATAAACTGAAATGAATCAGAATAAACATAAATGTTTTAAAAACATTTCAATACAGTTTAGAAAACAGTTTATAACATTGAGTATAACACTATTGAAAACAATTTTAAACAACTCAATGTTTCGATATACTTAACTACAATTTCTCAATAGTAGAGATTAACTTAATTTTTCTAGAAAGATGTAACAATTAAAAATATTATTTTTTATCACTTGGTTCTTAATAATAAATTAAAAGGAATGGCTTTGGATTCTGAAATGTCTTTAGTTTTTTAAAGTAAAAATTTAGACTTATCATAATCTTACTAGACTCAAAACAATAACAGCAATGAAAGATCAAGAAAGATGTATGGTAAAATCCATTTATTTGCCAGAAACTAACCAGGTTCTTAACCTAAGCATATAACTCTTTTTTCGAGAAAGTAGATGGGAGAGAGATGGAAGGGGCACTTAAAATGGTTTAAACATTCATTCAACTGCTAATTTATTAGATGTGAATGCTTTAAATTTGAATTATAAAATCCTTAAAACACACAGGCCAAACTACTAGTATACTTCTAGTCAACCAAAACATTCCACTGGTTCATACTCAGCAACAGAGCTATCTAGTAAATTACTAAAAAATGAGACAACTCCATTGTAAGAACTCATGTGACTCATGTAGCAAGTTAAATTATAAAATGCATACACATGTATCACATAATACACTGGGCTTTGATTCACACATTAAAGTAAAGGACATTACACAAGGGACAGTGCAGCTGTCCTCAGAGTAAAACCAATCCCAATAAGATCAGTAATGGAAAGTGTCAACTAATAGCCATGCAGATGGGTGATTCCTCAAAGACTTCAGTTTAACACAACTGGATTTAGCTATATTGGTGGACTTGTTGCTTAAAATATCTGAGTAACGTGATATATAAGCTCAGTAGGAAGTAAGACTTTAAAAGGGAGACCCATTTCTTTTTAACTTCTCCTTGGTTTCCAAACTTTGTTCTCTTACAAGAGTTAGCCACTAGATAGCCACTGTTTTCTTCAATGATTAAGTAATTATCTTAAATAATTCTTTAAGTATTTGTCACAAAGAAGGAAAAGAAGTGGCACTAGTGCTCTGACAGTGCCCCTGAAGGTAAGACCTTAAAGGGTTAACTACACTAATGGCAAAATTTACATGAATTAAGTTAAAGGCAAGATGAAAAATCTGTATGCTATGGTTGTAAGTTACTACTATCAGTACATATTATCACTGCACCCAACAATTATTTTTAATAATTCTGTGACTAACGAACCTACCAACTAGCCCAGAAGTATTCTTCAAGTGAGTCCAAAGGACAGTAAAAGTCAGCAGGGCTCAGAAATATAATCAGCTCCTTTGTCTCATGAGAAGGTACAGTAAAAGAAAAAGAAAACACTACGAGTTGAGTATCACTTACCTGAACTGCTTGAGACCAGACATGTTTCAGATTTTAAATCTGTTTTAGATTTTGAAATATGTGCATTATACTTGTTCAGCACTCCTAATGCAAAAATCTAAACTCCAAATGACTCCAATGAGCGTTTCCTCTGAGCATTGTCTGGCACACCAAGTTTCAGATTTTGGAGTACTTAGAATATTTTTTTTTTTTTTTTTGACACAGTTCCACTTTGTCACCCTCAGTAGTGCTGTGGCATCACAGCTCACAGCAACCTCCAACTCTTGGGCTCAAGAGATTCTCTTGCCTCGGCCTCCAAGTAGCTGGGACTACAGGCGCCTGCCATGGCGTTCAGCTATTATCAGAGCCAGGGTCTCACTCTTGTTCAGGGTTGTCTCAAACCCCTCTGTCACACCCAGTCTCTGGTAGCCCTGCAGGGCTGTAGTCCAGTTCCCTCCAGTGAGCAGATGCTCTAGAGGTTTGCGCCTGCCTAGGTCACATGGGGCTCTGTGGCTCCTCAGCCAGTCCACCAGTTATGTCGGTGTTGGCGGGGGGGGGGGAGGTGAGGCCTGACAACCTGGGTACTTAATAGGGGCTGGGGCAGTTCACTCAGTTTTAGCCCTGTCCCTGATTGATGTAAAGTAGATGAAAAAGCTGATAGAACAGAACAAGTTTGCAGAATTTCTGCCCTGTGGAAGAGATGCTGGGCTGCTAATGGTCCTGACTTAGTCTGTAAGCTTCAGCCCTTTGTCTCAGCTGTCATCCCCTGAGGGCCAGTTGTTGCAAAACTTTAGCAAAACTTTGGTCCGCTTTGGCCAGCAACCTTTTGGCTTACTCTCTCACCACTCCTGAGCTGAGAGAACAGCACAGACCAGCAGCAACCCATGCCCTGTCCACACCCCTCAAGAAAGTGTTCAAGAATCTGGACTCTGTGGGGGACAGACCTCCAGACCTCAGGGTGAGAGTGGAGGGGAGTGCTGGGACTTCCAACTTGCAGGTAGAGAATATATACAGTTTTATACAGCTTTATGCCTGGCAGGAGAGTGCTGCGGCACAGGGGAAGGAGGTCCGGTTTTTAGAGGGTCTCTCCCATGGAGTAGAGTGGGAGGACATCTGAACTCTGCTCGCTTGTTTGTATGGAGGTATGGAGTATACTGTGAGCTGTCCTCTTGCAGGAGGGGACTCCCGTCCACTTGGTGATGTGCTCTGTACCTTTTATTTGTATCCTCGGGGTCGCAGGTCGCTCCAGCAGTGTTGATGTGCGTTCCTCGACCTTGTCTCTTGGCTCAGCACCAAACCATTGGCTTTCTCACTAAATTTCTGTCCTTTAACTCTGCTTCTAGATGGGAGCATCTGCAGAAAGCTAGTTACAGACCGCCATCTTGGCTCCTCCCCAAGTTTCAGTCTTTTATATGTGGTTATCCAGTTCCCCCAGCACCGTTCATTGAATAAAGATTCTTTTTGCCACTGTATGTTATTGTTTGGTTTATCAAAGATCAGATGACAATAGCTGATTGGTTTCTTATCTTGGTTTTCTATTCACTTCCATATGTCTATGTCTCTATTTTTGTCAAGGTTCTATTTTTATAGAGAAAAAGGGTAACAAGTCAAAGATACACAATGTGATAATTAATTTTATGAGTCAATTTGGATAGACCACAGTACCCAGTTATTTGGCCAAACATTGTTCTAGATGTTTCTGTGTAGGTTTTTTTTTTTTTTTTGTATGAGAATAACACTTAATTCAGTGAACTTTAAGTAAAGCAGATCACCCTCCCAATAAGGTGGGCTTCATCCAATCAGTTGTCTTGGACTTACGCTGTGACTCTTCCCTACTGGCCCAGCACACAGACTTTAGACCTCCACAATTACATAAGCCAATTCATTAAAATAAATATCGCTCTCTCTACATGCACATGCATGAATACACAAACACATCCTGTTGTTTCTATTTCTCTGGAGAATCCTGCTACATATGTTGTAATCTCTGCTATGAAGATTAAAATAAAGTAAAAGAACACATAACTAACAAACTAATAAAGGTATTGGGAATAGAGTAATAAAATTTTTTATTAATCTAAAAGAAAATGAGAAAGCAAAGATAGGAGAAAATGTAACAGGTAGCTTTTTCAAATAGGAAACAAATAGTACAATGGTAGCCATAAACTCAAATTTATCCCCAGTTTTAAAAAAAGGGTCACATTGAATATTTTTCAAACTTCTTATATCTGCTATGTATAAGAGACTTGACTCAACTATAGAGTCAGAGAAAGATTGAAAGTAAAAGGATAGGGTGGAGCAAGATGGCGGCCAAGTAACAGCTTCCTTGCAGCTGGGCACAGTGAGACTGGGGAGAGAGGACTTCAGCCATCTCTGCCAGGCAGGATCTGCCTAGAAACTTCCCTTTGGGGACACAGGGAGACAGTGTGAGGCTTCTGGACACCCAGAGGAAGGCTAAAGTGGCAGAGATTGGGCAAGTGGTTGCATCTGTTCGTTTGGTCTGATCCTGTCAGCGGCTGTGGGTGGGGCAGCAGTGGGGCTGCAGGCTGGAAAGGCCTTGCCTGTGAGCTGTTTGGGTTTCTTTTGGACTTGGCACTCGGTTGAACTGCCTTGGGAGAACTTGGGCAGGAGTGTGGGGGGTTTTGAGTGTTGTCTGGGGCTCAGACTGGGCCACCGAGCC
>CAUYON010063320.1:0-14541 GCA_963573935.1 Arctocebus calabarensis
AATTAATCCACATGAAGAAAGCCAACAATCCCATATATCAATGGGCAAGAGACATGAATAGAACCTTCTCTAAAGAAGACAGACGAATGGCTAACAAACATATGAAAAAATGCTCATCATCCCTAATTATTAGAGAAATGCCAATCAAAACCATCCTGAGATACCATCTAACTCCAGTGAGAATGGCCCACATCACAAAATCTCAAAACTGCAGATGCTGGTGTGGATGTGGAGAGATGGAAACACTTTTATACTGCTGGTGGCACTGCAAACTGATACAACCATTTTGGGAGGAAGTATGGAGAACTCTCAAAGAACTCAAGCTAGACCTCCCATTTGATCCTGCAATCCCATTACTAGGCATCTACCCAGAAGGGAAACATCCTTTTATCATAAGGACACTTGCACTAGACTGTTTATTGCAGCTCAATTTATGATCACCAAAATGTAGAAACAACCTAAATACCCACCAATCCAGGAATGGATTAACAAGCTATGGTATATGTACACTATGGAATACTATTCAGCCATTTAAAGAAATGGAGACTTTACAGCCTTTGTATTAACCTGGATGGAAGTGGAACACATTATTCTTAGTAAAGCATCTCAAGAATGGAGAAGCATGAATCCCATGTACTCAAGTTTGATATGAGGACAATTAATGACAAGTATTCACACGGTGGGGGTGAGGGAAGGGGAGAGCAGAGAGAAAATGAAGGAGGGGTGGGGAAAGGAAGAGCAGAGAGAGGGAAAGAGTGAGGTGGGTGGGGGCTTGGTGTGTGCCACACCTTTTGGGGGCAAAACATGATTGTAAGAGGGACTTTATCCAACAAATGCAACCAGTGTAACATGGTTTCTTGTACCCTCAATGAATCCCCAACAATAAAAAAAAAAAAAATAGAAAAAAAAATTGAGAAAATTTGTTACCAATAGACCTGCCTTACAAGAAAGGTTAAAAGAAGTTCTTCGGAGAGAAAAAAATTATAAAGGCCAGAAGCTCTGATTTACTTTAAGAAAGAACATTAGAAGGAAGAATTGAAAGTAAAATTAAGGTCTTTTACTTTCCTTATTCTTAATTGATCTAAAAAATAATAGTTTGTTTAAAATTACAATAGCAACAATATTATTATTGATAATAGCTATGTGTAAGTAATGATACAAGAGACGGGAGGGAGGATATAGGAGTATTTTAAGGTACTGGCACTATCCGAGAAGCAGTACTGGGAAGTAGATTTGAATCAATTGTAACTGTATATTGTGAATTCTAAGGCTACCACAAAAAACTTTAAAATCATATGCTTTTTAGCATATCATTGATATTCAAGAAGTAGGGAAAATACAATCACATAAAATTCTCAATCAAAATCACAAAAGCACACTCTGTGAGGCCGAGCCGGGTGGACCACCTGAACTCACAGGTTTGAGACCAGCCTGGACTAGAGTGAGACCCTCTACTCTAAAACCAGCTGGATGTTGTGGCAGGCACCTGTAGTCCTAGCTCTCAGGAGGCTAAGACAAGAGAATCACTTGAATCCAAGAATTTGTGTTTAATGTGAGCTCTGACGGCACAGCACTCTACCAAGGGCAACAAAAAAGGCTCGGCGCCTGTGGCTCAAGTGGCTAAGGCACCAGACACATACACCTGAGCTGGCAGGTTCGAATCCAGCCTGGGCCTGCCAAACAACAATGATGGCTACAACCAAAAACTAGCCATAATTGCATTGTGGCGGGTGCCTAAGTCCCAGCTACTTAGGAGGCGGAGGCAGGAGAGTTGCTTGAGCCCAGGAGTTGGAGGTTGCTGTGAGCTGTGATGCTACAGCACTCTACCCAGGGCAACAGCTTGAGGCTCTAACTCAAAAAAGAAAAAAAAAATCACAAAAGCAGTAAAAGAGTGGAAGACAAAAATAGAAAAGACAAAAGCACTAAATAGAAAACAGTAAGAAAAATGGTAGATGTTAAATCCAACTATATCAATAATTACTTTAAATGTCAATGGTCTAAATACATCATTAAAAGACATCATGTCTATAGTTAATAATACTGTATTGTACACGTAAAAGGTTGCTATCAGAGTAGATTTTATGTTAAGTATTTTTTTTAGAGACAGAGTCTCACTTTTTTGCCCTGTGTAGAGTGCCATGGTGTCATAGTTCACACCAACCTCAAATTCTTGGGCTCGAATGATCCTCTTGCTTCAGTCTCCCACGTAGCTGGGACCACAGGTGATGTTAAGTATTCTTATCATAAATGATAATAACAAATAAAGGGAGCAGGAGAAAGCTTTCAGAGGTGATAATATGTTTATGGCACTGATTATGGTGATGATTTCACAAGTGCATAATCAAGTTCAAACTCATACATTAAATATGCATGTTTTCATACTGTCAAATATTAGTTAACTATATTCACAGAGGTCTACATTCTGGTCTCTCTCTGTTCTGGCCACAATCAGTGCCATAAACATATTATCACCTCTAAAAGCTTTCTTCTGCTCCCTTTATTTGTTATTATCATTTATGATAAGAATACTTAATATCACCTGTAGTCCCAGCTACTTGGGAGACTACATTGATCCATTTGTCTATTCTTTCACCAATAGCATACTACCCTGAATTGAATATTGTCCGTGTATCTTTCTAAGTCTTGAAGTTGACTCCTACCAGTTCTCCAACTTTGTTTTTTATTTTACATTATTTAAGGTGTACAACATGATGTTTGGACAGACAATAATGCATCACTTAATGGTGGGGATAGATTCTGAGAAATGCATTGTTAGATAATTGCATTGTTGTAAGAACATCATGGAGTACATGTATACAAAAACCTACATGGTCTGTCCAACTACACGCCTGAGCTATATGGTATAGGAGCTATATGGTATATTGCTCCTAGGCTATAAATGTGTACAGCATGTTATTATTCTGAATATCATAGGCAAATGTAGCACAATGGTAAGTATTTATGTATCTAAACATAGAAAATTATGCAAAAATATGGTACAAAAGATAAAAAATGGTACACTGGTATAGAGAAACTACCATGAATGGGTCTCACAACTGGAAGTTGCTCTGGGTGGGTCCGTTAGTGAGTGGTGAGTGAATGTAAAGGATACTACTGTACACCATAGGAAACTTCACAAACACCGTATACTTAGGCTTGCTAAATTTATTTTTTTAAATTCTTTCTTCAATAAAGTAACCTTAGCTTACTATAACTTTTTAACTTCATAAACTTTTAAATTTTTTAACATTTTCATTCTTTTTTTTTTTTCTTGAGTTAAAGTCTCACTATGTCACCCTCAGTAGAGAGCTGTGGCATCACAGCTCACAGCAACCTCAAACTCTTGAGCTTAAGCAATTCTCTTGTCTCAGCCTCCCAAGTAGCTGAGGCGCCCGCCACAATGCCTGGCTATTTTTTGGTTGTAATTGTTGTTGTTTGGCAGGCCTGGGCTGGGTTCTGCCAGCTCTGGTGTATGTGGCTGGCGCCCTAGCCGCTGAGCTACAGGTATCAAGCCATATTTTTATTCTTTTGTAATAACACTTAGCTTAAAGCACAAAGACATGGTACAAAAATATTTTCTTTACATCCCTAATCTATAAGCTTTATCTATTTTTTAAATTATTATTTTTTTTTTTTTACTTTTTAAACTTTCATGGAAAAACTAAGCCACAGAAACACATACTAGCCTAGGCCTACACAGGGCCAGGATCATCAATATCACCTTCTACACCCACACCTGGTCCTCCTGGAAGGTCTTCGAGGCAGTAACAGCACAGAGCCTTCATCTCCTATGATAACAATGCCTTCTTGTGGGACACCTCCTGAAGGACCTGCCCAAGGCTGTTTTACAGTTAACCGTTTTTATTCTTAGGCAGAAGGAGTATGCTGTAAAATAATGATAAAAGGTATAGTCTAATAAATACATAACCCAGTGACATAGTCACTTATTACCATTACCAAGTATCACGTAGTGTACACAAGTGTCTGTGCTTGACTTTTATATGTCTGCCAGCAGAGCAGGTTTGTTTACCCAGCAGCAACACAAACATACATAACATGTTGCTCTATGACAACATTATGGCACCAGTAGGCAATAGGAATTTTCCAGCTCTGTGATGACCTTATGGGACCAACTGTTGTCTATGAAGTTTATCATTAACTAAAATGTCAGTATGTAGTGTTTGATTGCTATTACCTTGAGATATTTACATGTATGTATATACACACACACATACACATACATAATAAAGTGATTACTACAGCCAAGCAATTTAATGAACCCATCACATGGGCAGTCATGGGTATATTAAATTACATGTACCCACCTCTGTGGCTCAGTGAGTAGGGTGCTGGTCCCATATACCGAGGGTGGCAGGTTCAAATCCAGCCCCAGCCAAAATGCAACAAAAAAATAGCCAGGCATTGTGGTGGGTACCTGTAGTCCCACCTACTCAGGAGGCTGAGGCAAGAGAATTGCATAAGCCCAAGAGCTGGAGGTTGCTGTGAGCTGTGATGCCATGGCACTCTACCAAGGGTGATAAAGTTAGACTCTGTCCTCTAAAAGACTCTGTCTTTCAAAAAAAAAAAAGAAAGAAAGAAAGAAAAATGTACCCATTATCCACCCATATATCATTTCATATGTCAATTATAACTTAATAAAGTGGTTTATAAAACAAATGGTCACCAGGGGTAGGGCAGGAGGGTGTGGGAATGGGAAGAGGTAGGTCAAAGGGTACAAAGTTTCAGGGGTGTAGGATGAATAAGTCTAAGAGCTCTAATGTACAACATGAGGACTACATGTAGTAATATTGTATTGATACTGATAATTTGCCAGGAGAGTAGATTTTAGGTTCTCTTAACCCCCCACAACACACACACACACACACACAGGTAACTATATGGGATGCTATGTATATTAATTTGCTTGACTACAGTAATCACTTCAGTATGTATAAGTTGATGAAGATAAATTAAGTCAAAACATTGTGTTATACACCTTAAATATATACAATAAATAAAAAACAAAGTTTGAACTTTTTATAAATTTACCATAAGGGCACGGTATTCAAGACAGTGTGGTACTGGTGAAGGATTAGACAATCAGATCAACCAGACGAAATAGAAAGCTCAAAGACGCACTCACATAAATATCACTAACTGATCTTGGACAAGAAACAAAGTCCATATGATAGAGAAGAGACAGATTTTTAAACAAATGGTTCTGGAAAAACTAGACAATCACATGTGGGAAAAAAATGAATCTAGACATATAATTTATACCCTTCACAAAAATTAACTCAAAATGAGTCGTATACCTAAAAGTAAAATGCAAAACTATAAAACTCTTAGAAGAGAACAGGAGAAAATCTAGATGGTCTTGGATATGATGATGACTTTTTAGATATGACACCAAAAGCATGATCTATGACAGAAATATTGATAAGCTGGGCCTCATTAAAACAAAAAAAATTCTGCTGTGTTTCTCATTCATGATCAAGAATGAGAAAACAAACTCCAGGTTGACAGGACATATCTAATAAAGGCCATTTTATCCAAAACCTCTAAAGAACACTTAAAACTCAGCAATAAAAATAACAAATAACCTGATTGAAAAATTAAAAATATCTGAACATATGTCTCACCAAAGAAGAGAGCAAATAATTATATGAAAAGATGCATCAAATGTCATTTGAGAATTGCAAATTAAAAGAATACACCCCTACACACCTACTAGAATGGCCAAAATTCCAAACAACACCAGATGCTGTTGTGGATATGAAGCAGCAGGAATGTTAATTCATTACTGGTAGGGATGCTAAATAATATAGACACTGTGAGAGACAGTCTGGAAATTTCTTATAAAACTAAACATACATTTACCATGTGATCCAGCAAACATGCTTCTAGGTATTTACTCATATTGACAACTTATGTCCACATAAAAATCTGTACACAGAATGCCCACAGCAGCTTTCTTCATAATCACCAAAATTTGGAACCAAACGAGATGTCCTGCATTGAGTGAGTGGGAAAATAAACTGGGGTATATCCAAAGAATAGAATATTAGTGAATGCTAAAAAGAAACTGTTAAGCCATGAAAAGACACATGAGGCCAGATGCAATGGCTCACGCCTATAATCCTAGCACTTTGGGAGGCCCAGGCAGGTGGATCACCTGAGCTAGGAGTTCGAGACCAGCTTGGCCAAGGCAAGATTCCATCTCTACCAAAACTAGAAAAACAAGCCAGATGTGTGGCGGGTGCTTATAGTTCCAGATACTTGGGAAGCTGAGGCAAGAGGATTGCTCAAACCAGGAATTTGAGGTTGCTGTGAGCCATAATGATGGAATAGCACTCTACCCAATGTGACAGAGTGAGATTCTGTCTCAAAGAAAAAAAGACAAGACATGGAGGAAACTTAATTGCATACTACTCAGTGAAAGAAGCCAATCTGAAAAGGCTATATACTGTATGATTTCAACTATATGACATTCTGAAGACCGTGAGTAGATCACTGGTTGCTCGGGTGTGGAGAGCAGAGAGGGGTGAGTGGTGGAGCACAGGGGATTTTTAGGGCAGTGAAACTGTATGACACTATAATGGTGGATACATGTCATTATACACTTCTCCAAATCCATAGAAAGTCTAAGACCAACTCTAACATAAACTGTGGACGCTGGGTGATAAGGCAGACAAAGTAGGTCTGTCTCTTGTACCACTTGGGTGGAAGATATTGATAAGTGTGGGAATGGGGTAGTCTGTACTTTCCACTCAATTATGCCATGAACCTAAAATGGCTCTAAAAATACTAAATTTTTTCTTTTTAAAAGACCCTCAGTCAAAGACAACAGGGACAGCTGGTCACCCTATTCCCAAGCAAGGATAACTTCCATTTGTACCTTACTCAGAAACGGGGGCAAAGTGTCTCTGAAATGATCAGATTAGTAACAGGGAAATAAGGTTTGAATTCCAGAAGTTATAGTTCACAAGAAGTCTTCCGAAACGAGTCTACTATATAAAGCAGGATATTCCTATTTTTAAAATCCCATAAAAAATTATCTGGAAGTGAATTTCTGAAATCATGGGTTAAAACGAATTACATCAGTGCCTCTGTCCTCAGGCTGTGAGCACCCTCCCAGGAGAGAGTATCTCCTAAAATTAGTCCATCCACCTCCACACACAAGGATTTATAGATTATTTTGGTACCAGCCTCACCTAAGTGAGGAAAAAGAGGTAGACTCACCTTCTAAAATACATGTTTTAGCACTTTTGGATAAATCAGATTTTATCTATTAAAAAATGACCCACTCACCTGAGAGGCCCCTGGGTCCTTTAAGGGCTATGAAGGTTGTACTGCTGCGTGGGGAGGTGGTGAAAAGGGACTAGAGGAAGAAAATACTGCAAGGACATTTTGGCTGTGAAAAGGCTGGTACTGGAGGAGTCAGGAGAACAAGAAGTGTCACTTTTCACCTTCTAAGTGTGCGCCTTTACATCTGATTCCCCTGAAGTCGAGACACCCTGCTGGCCCTCTGGGGCTACTTTTTAGAATGCCATATCAAAGGTGTCCAAATGCCACAAGAACGAAAGGTCGGCCCTTTCCTGCAGCGTGTTCCCTGATCCTTTGTTTTACTTTAGCAGTCATTCTAAATAGTCCCAGACACAACTAATGAGAGGTATGTGGCACTTCTCAAACTTCAGCATGCATATAGATCGCCTGGGATCTTATAAAGCAGGTTCTGATTCGGTGGGTCAGGGCAGGGTGTGAGGTTTTACATTTCTGACAAGCTCCCGGTGATGCCAAAGCTGCTGGTCCCAGGAGTGACAAGGACTAACGAGACTTTCCCTGTGGATCATAAAATCATGTGCTCTAGACAACTGGATTCCACATGACTTCCCACTTCCTCAATTGGACCTTGGTTCCTTGAGGTTTAGTCATACGGCTTTAGGTGCCTTCTATATGCTGACAACTCCCAAATCCCTATCTCAGGTCTAAATGTCTCCCTGAGCTGATGCAGACACTTTGGGAGAACTATAGATCCCAATGTCTGCTTAATACTCCAATTGACTGATGCTTCAAACTTCGTATATCCAAAACTGGACCACAGATCTGCCCCCACCAAAAAAATAAAATAAAACAGCTAATCAGACAAAGTCCTGCTCCACTGTTGTCCTTTCTCAACCTGCCGAAGTCAATCTCGTCTTTCTAACTCCTGGTATCAAAACCCTGAAGTTGTACTTGACTCCTCTCTCCCACACTCCTGATCTGCCATCAGTCTTTTCAGCTTCCCACCACTTTTGCTACTGCTACTCTGGCCTAACCCATTACCATCTCCTGCCTGGATTTTTGCAGTAGCCCCCCAACCAGCCTCCCTGCTGCCATTTTTGTCCCCTCTTGTGGGTTGAAAGCTTCTCCCCACCAAAAAATATATCAACATCCTAATTCCTGTAACCTGTGAATATGACCTTTTTTAGAAAAGGGGTCTTTGAAGGTGTAATGAAGTTGAGGATTTCAAGATCATCCTGGGTTATCTGAGTAGTTTCTAAATCAATAATTTTTATCCGGTATGCCGTGAGAGGATCTTAGGTGTGCCATGAGAATTTTTAAAGATCATTAATTAAATTAATTTCAAAGAAGTTCAAGGCACAGTAAGTATATTCTTTTTTTTTCACTCTTTTTGTTGATGAACATAACTTAAGTGTGCTACAGAAGTTTAACTGTAGGTTCAGGTATGCCATGAGATAAAAAAGGTTGAAAAACTCTGCTCTAAATCAAATAAGTATCCTTTTAGTAGAAGGAGATTTGAGAGATAGAATAGAAGGCCATGTATAGACAGGCAGAGCTTAGAAATATGCGGCCACAAGCCAGGAATGCCTACAGCCACCAGTAGCTGGAAGACACAGGAATAGGTTCTCCCCAAGACCGCCTATGATGGTTAATGTTATGTGTCAACTTGACCAACCTGCAATTCCCCAGACATTTGGTCAAACGTTATTCTGTGTGTCTGTTAGGGTGTTTGTAGACAAGATTCACATGGGAATCAGTAGACTGAATGAAGTAGCTTATTTGTGGGCCTCATCCAATCAGTTGAGGGCCTGCATAGAACCAAGGTTGACCCTCCCTCGTGGAGGGGGTATCCATCCTACCTGACCAAGCTGAGCTAATGGTCTTTTCCTGGCTTTGGACTCAAACAGAAACACTGGCTCTTCCCTAGTCTCGAGTCTGCCTGCTTTTGGACAGGAACTTATACCATCGAATCTCCTGGTTTTCAGGTCTACGGGCAGAGACTGGAATTGCACATTGTCTGTCCTGGGTCTCCAGCTTGCCAATAACTACTAATCTTGGGACTTATTGGCTCCAACAACTAGGAAAAGACCATTCCTTATTTAAATTTCTTTCCGTAAATTTACTTACACACACACACATGAACCCAAATGCTCCTTGACTTACCGTGGAATTATTGAAAGTTGAAGATATGTAAGTATGCATTGATTAATACACCTGACCTACTGAACATCATAGCTTATCTTAGCCTACCTTAAACATGCTCAGAACACTTACATTAGCCTATCATTGGGCAAAATCATCTAACACAAAGCCAATTTTATACAAAGTATTGAATAAATCCTGTAATGTCTTGAAAAGATCAAAATTCAAAGCATGATTTTTATTGAATGTATGTTGCTTTCACACCATTGTAAACTCAAAAATCATAAGCTGAATCATTGTAAGTTAGGAATTGAATGTATATACAAATACACACACACACACACACACGAGGTCTGACAATTAAGTTCCTGAACTCATCCTAGGAAAAATGCTACATACTTCATTGCTGAATATCACTCCAGTCACCTTCAAAGTACTCCCTGTAGGAAAATACACACTGATACCAATGCCTAGTCTACCCTTCAAAGCAATTTTGGAACTCTTTTTCTGGAATGCCTTTCAGAGCTGTCATCACATTACCCTTGACATCCTGAATGTCATCAAAATGTCTTTCTTTCAATATTTCCTTTATCTTTGGGTAAAGAACAAACTTGTTGGGGGCCAATTCATGTGAGTAGGGAAGGAGATGTTACAATACAGTTATTTGTTTACCAGCTAAAAACTTCCTAACAGACAGTGCTGTGTGAGCTGGTGCATTGTTGTGGTGCAAGAGCCATGAGTTGTTAGTGAAAAGCTCAGGTTATTTTTATTTTTTTCATGCAGACTTTCCAGCACTTACAAATAGTAAACTTAGTTAACTATTTGTCCAATTGGTACCAATTCATAATGAATAGTCCCTCTGATGTCAAAAAAGGTTAGAAACATCATTTTGACTCTTGATTTGGACTGATGAAACTTTTTTTGTCCTGGAGAATTATCTGACTTCCATTGTGCAGTTTGACCCTTTCAGGGTCATTTTGGTTCACCCAGGTTTTCTCACAACTGATAACATGGCCCAAAACATTGTATTGGCTGTCCAAAAGTTCTTGGCAGACTTTGATTCTCCTTTGTTTTTATTCTTCTGTGAGCTCCTTCCAGACCATTTTTGTACACACCTTTCTCAAGCCAAGATTTTCAATTAAGATTTTCCTGTGTCTCTGTGATGTTTACTTGGTCTGCTATGCTTCTTACACTCAGCCAATGATTTTGATGCACAATTCAATGAATTTTTGCAATGTTTTCATCAATTCTGCTTGTTACTGGCTTCCCTGACCTCTCTTCATCAGTAACACTTTCTTTCCCCTCAGAAAACATTTAATCCATTTGTACACTACCATTTTCTTCATGGCATCATGTCCCTGATTTCACTTCCACTCTTGCAAGTTCAACAAGAAATTCAATGTTTGTTCATTGCTCTAATTCAAGCTCTGACTTCTCGTGACAGCATACAAAAACACACAACAATAACAAATGCCACTCAGCAAGACACACCACATGTCAACACAAACCAGTGTAAGACATGGATATACCAAGATTACGAAACTTTACCAAGCTGTACAATGCTGCCAACATCAGAGCATTGTGGCAAGTTTGCAAACTTAATTGTCAGACCTTGTACAACCTCTTGGTTCTGTTTCTTTGGAGAACACTAAGACAGCCCCAGAGGGGTGCGTCTCTGCCATTAGGCTTCCAGCCTCCAGAACTCTGAGAGAATCAATTTCTGTTGTTAGAACCCACCTAGTTTGTGGTAATTTGTTATGAGCCCCAGGAAACTAATACAAACCCCTACAGTCTAATCCCAACCAAAAACCAGAGGATTCTTTTTTGTCAAAAGTCAGATCTGGCTTTCTCTCCCTCTCTCCACCCTCATGGTGTGTGTGTGATTAACTGCGTTTCTTGCCATGTCCTCTCACAAGACTTCAGAATAAGTTTGCCAAAATAAAGCAATTTCTGGCCAAGAAACAAAAACAAAATTGTACCATTCTCCAGTAGATTTAAATAAAAACTGGTTAGCTGAGCGCTGTATCTCCATGGTTAGAGCGCTGGCCCTGCCCACCAGGGTTGGTGGGTTCAAAACTCACCAGGGCCTGACTAAGAAGAAAATAAAAAATACAAAGAA
The DNA here is from genome assembly GCA_963573935.1 of Arctocebus calabarensis. Classification (NCBI taxonomy): domain Eukaryota; kingdom Metazoa; phylum Chordata; class Mammalia; order Primates; family Lorisidae; genus Arctocebus; species Arctocebus calabarensis. Next base: position 11,546 of record CAUYON010063320.1, read on the forward strand.
AAACTCAAATGAAAATTGGTAACAAAATCAGACACAATTCAAAGAGGAGACATTGGAGAAGAACCCAGCTGAGTCTGTAAGAATTGCACACAAGATGGCACACATATTTATGCAGTATCAAGGTCACAATCACCTCAAGCTGAAAATGTCATCAGTTGGACAGTCAGTCACATTTCATTGGGAAAATGATTTTTCTCTTTGTTTCTATGCTCTACATTAATAAGCTGGTTCGATAATAAATACATGAGAAGTTTGGTTTGAAAAAAAGTCACATCTGGTCACTCTTCCGCTGTGACAGGTGCACCTACAGTGGCTTCTCATTTCACTCAGAGAAAAAGCCCAACTGATCTGCTCCCCACTCTCCCATGCATCACCTGTGCTGTCCTCCCTTCTTTCCTTCTCGCCTCTACCAATACCTTGCCGTCCCTTGGACACACCAGGAACGATGCGACCTAGATGAGTTGCTCTTCTCCTGATGTCTGGATAGCCAATCCCTTCACCTCCTCCCAATCTTTGATTATATTTTACTGTCTCAGGGAGGCCTGGCTTGACCATCTTTTTAAAAATTGTGAGCCCCAGCTTCCAAATCCCCTTGCCCTGCTCTACTTTTTCTTTTTCCATAGCACTAATCACCTGCTAACATATTACGTAATTTCCCTATTTATCACATTTTGTATTCATTATCTGTTTCTACTGGAAGACTATACATTCCAAGATGGTAAGAATTTTTACTCCTTTGTTCTCTAATGTATCATAGTGCCTTAAATAGTGCCTGTTACATAGTAGGTACTCAGTACACACTGGATGTAAGAATATGAATGAATGAATGAAACTTTTCTAAGGTCACAGTAAATGGTAGAGTTGAGATTCAACCCCAAGACTGTCTGTGCTATTTCCAATTCATGCCACCTCCCTAGATTTTGGTTACAATACTGCCCTTGAAGTGCCCACCTTTGGCCACCCTTCTAGGTGAAACTCGCCTAAAAGGAGGCCCTCTTAGAATTCTCATTATAAATGCCCTTGGAAGGAGGGCAGAGCAGACTTATCTTAGCTATGAAAGGAGCTACAGAGCAGAGTAAGATGTGAGTGCTGTGTACAAGGAGGGAGTAAGGAAGGATGGAAGTGATTACTTTTGATAATCAGAAAATAATCCAAAAGGTAATTTAAATAACACCACAGGGCAGTAAGTCACAGACTTCCAAAAGTGTAAAACAGTCAAAGGCCACCTAAGACTTAACACCTACTAATGTTGAATAGCCTCTAAATTGATTCCACCAAGAAGGTAACCCAACTCTTTCTTTGAATTAATACCATGAATTTTACTCTCTTCCTTTGTGTAAAAATATGCCTTCTTAAAGTATTCACTATCAACTTCTCCAAATTAGACATTATTTCTATACATTAGGCCAGGGGCCAGCTCACGTTTTTTGGAAAAGATCAGGTAGTAAATATTTTAGGCTTTGTGGTTTAAATAGTCTCTCTGAGAACTATTCAACACCACTATTGCAGCATGAAAGTGGCCATGAACAACATACAAAGGAAGAAGTATGGTTGTATTCCAATAAAACTTTATTTACAAAACAGGCAGCAGACCTTAGTTTGCTGCTCCCTCTGCATTAGACCACCCAGAACAAATTACATCTATCTTTTACAGGTCATTCCTATAACATGGATACTGTAGGGTAAACACAACAACCCCCTATTCTTTGGATCTAACAAGCTCAGCTCCTTCACTTCTCTTTGGTAAGGTCTTCAGTTCTCTAGGGGTCTGGACAGGCCTCTAACACTCTCCATCTGGCAGTGTAGTTCTCACCAGGGGGTCCTGCCCTGAGAAGGATCCTCCAGTGTGACCAGGCCATGATAGACAGGGGATGATCAGTTCCTCCACTCCAGCCATCATACCTCTAATTACATGGCCAAAGTTCACTTCACCTCCCTGCATCCCACATACCACTGGGAGCTACAACCCCAAATCACATCTCCATAGGCCACATCCTCCCTTCCCCTCTCCACATTTGTGCCCTGGGTATTTTAGACCTTACCTTTACCCACGTTGCTTTTATCTTGTTAGATTCCAGGCTTTAGCTCTACCCAGTCAAGACCTCTTTGACCTCCAAACCTGCATACAACATACTGGTCATCCTTCCCATCTCTGTCATCCACAGCTGGTAAGTGGATCCTTTCTATTTTCATCTAAGTCCTCAAGAAGAAATCCCTAGGACATGGCCACTTTCCCCCAGGGTCCCTCCAGTGATTCAGGAAGACTCCCCGAGCTATGGTTCCCCCAGCTGCTTTCTCTCTCCTTTGGATCTGCACCACAGCGGGATATAAACACCAGAAAGGCCTGGACAAAATAGTGTGGAACATGTCTCTGTGGCATTCAGAGGAGAGAGAGAGGAGGGAGAAGAGCCTCTGCTGGATTCTACAGTGAAGGACCTGACAGTTAATCTCCAGCACATTTGAAATCCAAAGATCTGCCTGTGCCCACTTGTTTGGGAAAACAACCTGATTGTAGTAATTTCAAATATTATCTCCAGTGTGATATTGAGTAGACAAAGTCAAATATCAGCGCCCTTTTTTTCACTACCACAAAGTCACAGGAAATGGCAACCCCAGTCTCTAGGCTGGTTGGGCTTTTAACAAATTGGGAAATGTGTTTTCTCTTCTTTTTGAAGTATTTTAAGTGAAAAACAAATTGCTTTTCAATAGGTGCAAGTCATGACTTTTATTTTAGGTTTCAAAAATCACTTCTACTTGGGTCCTAGGAGAAAAGCAATTCAGAGGTAATGTTGGTCTCTCTCTATCGGTATCAATCTCGGAACATCTGGGGCTTCAGGCTGCAGGGAGAGAGGATACCTGAGAAGGGTGAGGTCTGGGAGAACAGGTCTTCTCAAGGAGAGCACAAGGATACACTTGCAGGGTCCTCTCCATGGTGACTCAGCCCTTAGGAATTTGTAACTTCCTGGAACTTGGAAATTTCCAAGTTCTGTGAAATC
>CAUYON010063323.1:0-32166 GCA_963573935.1 Arctocebus calabarensis
TGGCTATTGTTGGTATATATAAAGGCTACAGATTTATGGGTGTTGATTTTGTAGCCTGAGACATTGCTGTAGTCCTTGATCACTTCTAAAAGTTTTGTAGTAGAATCCCTGGTGTTTTCCAGATATACAATCATATCATCTGCGAGGAGTGAAAATTTGATCTCTTCTGACCCTATGTGGATACCCTTGATCGCATTTTCTTCCCTAATTGCAATGGCTAAAACTTCCATTATAATGTTGAAGAGCAGAGGAGATAATGGGCAATCTTGCCTGGTTCCTGATCTAAGTGGAAATGATTTCAATTTAACTCCATTCAATATGATATTGGCTGTGAGTTTGATGTAGATGGCCTGTATTAGTTTAAGAAATGTCCTTTCTATACCAATTTTTTTAAGTGTTCTGATCATGAAGGGATGCTGGATATTGTCAAAAGCTTTTTCTGCAACAATTGAGAGAATCTTATGGTCTTTTTTTTTTTGTTTATGTGCTGGATTACATTTATAGATTTGCGTATATTGAACCAGCCTTGAGACCCTGGGATAAAAACCACTTTGTCATGGTGTATAATATGTTTGATGTGTTGCTGGATTCTGTTAGGATCTTGCTGAATATTTTTGCATCAATATTCATTAATGATATTAGTCTATAATTTTCTTTTATTTTGGGGTCTTTCCCTGGTTTAGGGATCAAGATGATGTTTGCTTCATAGACTGTGTTGGGTAGTATTCCTTCTTTTTCTATATTTTGGAAGAGGTTTAGTAATATAGGTACTAGTTCTTCTTTAACGGTTTGGTAGAATTCTGACGTGAAGCCATCTGGTCCTGGGCTTTTCTTTTTAGGGAGATTTTTTATTGTTGATGCTATTTCAGAACTTGATATAGGCCTGTTCAACATTTCCACTTCGTTCTGGCTAAGTCTTGGTAGGTGGCATGCTTCCAAGTATTGGTCAATTTCCTTGAGATTTTCATATTTCTGAGAGTAAAGTTTCTTGTAATATTCGTTAAGAATTTTTTGAATTTCTGAGGGTTCTGTTGTTATTTCATCTTTACCATTTCTGATTGATGAAATTAGAGATTTTACTCTTTTTTTCCTCGTTAAGTTAGCCAAAGGTTTATCTGTTTTATTGACCTTTTCAAAAAGCAACTTTTTGATTTACTGATCTGTCATATAATTTTTTTGTTTTCAATTTCATTTAATTCTGCTCTTATTTTGGTTATTTCTTTTCTTCTGCTGGGTTTGGGGTTGGAATGTTCTTCCTTCTCCAGTTGCTTAAGATGTCCCATTAAATTGTTAACTTCCTCTCTTTCCGTTTTCTTGAGGAAGGCTTGCAGTGCTATAAATTTCCCTCTTAGGACTGCCTTTGCCGTATCCCAGAAATTCTAATAAGTCATGTCTTCTTTGTCATTTTGTTCCAAAAAAATGTTCATTTCCCTCTTAATCTCATCTATGACTTATCTAGCCTTCAGCATAAGGTTATTTAGCTTCCATGTTTTTGTATGAGTATGCAGATTCCTGTTTTTATTGAGTTCAACTTTTATTCCGTGATGGTCTGAGAAGATGCAAGGAATAATTTCTATTTTTTTACATTTGCTGAGGTTAGACTTGTGACCTAGGATGTGATTGATTTTGGAGTAAGTTCCATGGTCTGATGAGAAGAATGTGTATTCAATTTTGTTGTGATGAAATGTTCTGTATATGTCCGTTAAATCCAGATGTTGAATGGTTAAGTTTATGTCTAAAATTTCTTTGCTTAGCTTCTTTTTGGAGGATCTATCCAGCACTGCTAAAGGGATGTTAAAATCTCCAACTACTATGGAGCTGGAGCTAATCAAGTTGCTCATGTCTTTTAGTTTCTCTTATAAATTGGGGCACATTCTAGTTGGGTGCATAAATATTAATAATTGAAATCTTATCATATTGAGTAGTACCTTTAACAAATATGAAGTATCCATCCTTATCCTTCCTTATTTTGGTTGATTTAAAGCCTATTATACCTGCGAATAGGATTGCAACACCTGCTTTTTTCTGCATTCCATTTGCCTGCAGCATAGATGACCATCCCTTCACCTCAAGTCTATATTTATCTTTTAAGGTAAGATGAGATTCTTGAATGCAGCAGATATCTGGCCTCAGTTTTTGTATCCAGTCAGCCAACCTGTGCCTCTTTAGAGGACACTTTAACCCATTCACATTAATTAAGTATATTGATAAGCCTTTTGAAAGTCTAGTAGGCATTTTGAATCCTTTCATGACTGTGGAAGTTGGAATTTGATCAAAAGTTTCTGAGTGGGTTTACTTTTGTGGTGGAGGATTACACTGGTCATTATGGAAGATAGGTCTGAGAATATCCTGGAGAGCTGACTTAGCTATGGCAAATTTCTTCAACAGGTGGATGTAATTAAAGTATTTAATTTCTCCATCATAAATGAAACTCAGTTTAGCTGGATACAGGATCCTGGGTTGAAAGTTATTTTGTTTTAGGAGATTAAAAGTCGATGACCACCCTCTTCTAGCTTGAAAAGTTTGATCTGAGAGATCTGCAGTTATTCTAATGCTCTTCCCTTTGTAGGTAATTGTTTTCTTACATCTGGCAGCTTTCAGAATTTTCTCCTTCATATTAACTTTAGTGAAATTGATTATGATGTGTCTGGGGGATGTTTTATTCAGGTTTGAGTCATGCTGGAGTTCTGAAACTGCTATCTGAATTTCAGAATCTCTTGGCATGTCTGGAAAGTTCTCTTTCATAATCTCATGAAGAAGAGACTCTGTCCTGTGAAGCCACCTCACCGCTTTCGGGGATCCCTCTGAGGTGAATATTGTTTTTCTTCAAATTATCCCAGAGCTCTCTGAGAGAGTGATCTGTTTCGGCCTTCCATTTTTCTTCCTCTTTGGATATTTGGGAGCATTTGAAAACTTTGTCTTCCATGTCAGAAATCCTTTCTTTTGCTTGCTCCATTCTGTTACTGAGAGATTCTACTGTATTTCTCAGATCTTTGAGGGCTGCAAATTCTTGTCTCAATGTGTCAAAAATCTTTGGTCATTTTGTCTTTGAATTCATTGAATTCTTGAGACAAGTTTTGGGTTATCTTTTGGAGTAGTGCTTAAAATTCTAATTCCATCTTTTCCTTCATTACAATGATCTTATTTGCTAACCAGACTCTGAATTCTATTTCTGACATCTCAACCTTTTGCTGATGCAAGGGATCTTCTGCTGTGTCTGCTTTGTCGTTCCTTGGAGGAGTTGTTCTATTCTGATTATTCATATTGCCAGAGTTTTTCTGTTGATTCTGCTCAATGATTGTTTTTCACCATTGCCTCTGGCTGTCCTCAGAGTTGGGAAGGTGTCTCTCCAAGATTAGATCCCGGTGGGGTCACTCTATTGTTGCTGGAACTTTGTAGGGAGTGACCCTGTGTAGCTCCTCTGGGACTACCCCAGCCAGGGAGTTCTGGCTGAGGGAGCAGCTCCAGAGTGTGGCAACTCAGATCCAGCAGCAGGGCGGGGGATGGTACACACGGTTCTGGGAGTGCTCGGCACCTGGCAAAGAGAGCCCATGGCTCCAACAGTCTCTGGATGGGCTGAGGGCTCCATGCAGAGGTAGGGAAGGCTCTGGAGGGAGGGCCCTGGTCATGCAGCTTCTGAAGTCCCTGGCCATACAAGTGGGGCCGGTGCAGAGATGGAGGGTATGTGAGGGAGAATGTGGGTTGTGTGGGTCCTGGGGTCCCTGACCAGAGACAGGGGTGCTGAGGCCCGGCAGGCACAGTCGCCGGGGGTTTCCTGGCTGGGGGCAGGCCTGCAGAGTCCCTGTGGTTGTCAGGTGCAGGCAGGCGCAGTCACCGGAGGAGTCCTTGACTGGGGGCGGACCTGCAGAGGCCTGGCAATTGTGGGCGGAGTCCCTGGCAGATGGCAGGCCTGCAGACGCCCATCAAGCATGGGGCACAGGACCATGGGGTCACTGGGGGAGTTCCTAGCCCAAGGCGGGCCAGCAGAGGCCTGGCATTTGCTGGCAGACTCCCTGGCAGAAGGCACACCTGCGGAGGCCCAGCTAGCATGGGGCTCAGGGACGCACAGTCGCCTGGGAAGTTCCTGGCCCAAGGTAGACCTGCAGAGGCCTGGCAGTTGCTGGCAGACTCCCTGGCAGAAGGCAGATCTGCAGAGGTCCTGCAGGCTCGGGGTGCAGGGCATTGAGGTCGCAGGGGGAGTTCCTGGCCAGGACGGGCCTGCGGAGGCCTTGCTGGTGCCAGCTGCAGGCCTGAACTTTTGCCAGGAGAGTCCCTGCTGCAGTTGAGCCTGTAGAGGCCTGGCGGTTGCCAGTGGAGTCCCTGGCAGAAGCCAGACCTACAGTGGCCCAGTTAGTGCAGGGCACAGAGTCATGCAGTTGCTGGGGGGAGTTCCTGGCCGGGGGGAGGACCTGTGTCACCAACAACATCCCTGGCAGAAGGCGGACCTGTGGAAGCCCTGCGGGTGCCAGGCACAGGCTGGTGCAGTCACCAAAGGAGTCACTGACTGAGGGTGGACCTGCGGAGGCCTGGCAAGCGCCCTATGGTCGTCAGGGGAGTTCCTGGCTGGGGGCAGACCTATAGAGGCCTGACGGTCACCAGTAGATTCCCTGGCTGAAGGGAAGGAGGCTTACCCTGGCTCCCTGGAGTCTTTTTCCAGTGGGGTGCTTGTTCCAGGAGGCAGGGTGTGGATGGTGCTGCTCAAGAACCTCTTCCCTCAGTCTCAGTGGGGGATAGACTTCTCGTTCCTCAGGTAAGAGGGGAAGGGTGTATTATAAGTTGAGAATGGTGGGGAAAACTTTAGTTCAGAGTCACATCAGGGTCGCTCTTCCCACAAGAAGAGAAGACCCTACTTCCCACAGCACTCTTCCGTGGGGTGAGACAAGAGGTCCACAGTTCACCACTTGTCTGTAGAAAACCCACAGGAGCAAATGACTAGAAAAAAGAAAGGAAATAGAAAATCAAAAAACCCATAGCTTTCTTGGGGGAGGGGATGGACACTTTTCCTTTCAGATGAATTTTGTACCTGAAAAGCTTGCTTTCTTGGAGTCGAAGCTTGCTTTCTTGGAGTCGCAGCTTGCCTCAGCAGAGATGACCTGCAGTTATCACTTCTCTCTCTCAGCTGGGCTCCCAGTCTTCAGCTTAATTGTGCAGTTTCTGGAGGTTATTTTTCCTTTTGGACAAGAGCCTCTTTTGGAAGCTGCTTCCAGTCGGCCATCTTGCTCCTGGTTGTGGTCCAAGCGTTTTGGCTTACAGACAAGCCTCCTGAAGTACAGGAAACATACATGTGGGGATTTCTAACCTCACATCTCCCCAGACAAAAAAAACCTGCAAAGACCTAAGAATCTTGCCCAACATGAAGGACTACATTCATTCATGTGCTAGAACACCCTTTCAGTTTGTAAAGGTGTTTTGCCATCTACTAAGTCTTGGACAAAAATATCTCTCAGGGTCAATTATTTATCCCTAGATAAAGGACCCATGCAGGAGACTTCTGACTTGGACCTCCTTCCCCCTGCAAGAAACTGTTCACCTTAGAGACCTGCTGTGGATATGGGTACAGCCCTGCCCACCAAGAGAATTACACCCTCTCTGCCAGATTTTCCCAGGCCATTCAGATCTCAATTGACTGCCAGAACTGCAACACTTTCCAAGGCATGGCCCCTGTCTTGGGAGAACCCCTTCCAGGGTGCCTTGCCCTTCACACACAAAAAAAATTCTCCCCAGGGCTCCCACTGGCTTCACAGGGATTGGTTGCATTACTGCACTGGATGCCCTGCAGCACCCATCTTTGCCACTCTGGAGATCTGAATCTGACTCTCTTTATTGGTTGAAGGCAATGGAGGCCATGGTCATGTCCCTTCAGAATGACACTCGTACTCGTCCATCTCTCAGGACCAACTGATGCATGTTTAACTATTAACATGGAAAATTTCTCTACCATGCCAGTAGCTCTGGCAGGTCTCCACTATCTCTGCATGCCCCTCTGTCCAACAAAATCTCATTTTATCACTCATCTGTGGCCCATGGCCTCAATTCTCAAATTCTTGAGACCAAGGACTCCCTGAAGAAATTCCAGTAACAAAACCACAACACAGTCATCCTTTCTGATGTCTCTTCATCCCCCCCACCAAGTCTCACATGGCCATGTAGCCACTAATGACTAAACCTATGTCTGACACAGAAAGCAGAAAACCTGGAACATCTAGTTTTTCTCAGAATACCCAGGGGGCAAAGTTGGAGCAGTAAAGAAGGGGCCACTCACACAATTGTTTCATCTTGTGAAGGGGTTAGGGGCCAAAAAGCCAACTATTATTACCCGTCTCATCACTCTCCAAGCACTCACATGCACACAATTCCAACCCATTTCTTAACCTGGGCAGCCTTGATTTCCCACTGGAACTACCGATTAGCCATAGGAGGCAAACCAATACTCCCCTAGGCCCTGTGAAGGGAGGTCCAACCCCACCCTCAGAGTTCTCTCAGTTACACCACATCTACACACTCTCATAAACCTCTTACCAGACCTGCCAGTGAGCTAATGCCCCAGGGGTTGATTGGACCCCCGCTTCCACCTAAGTGGTGGGGACCCCAGACCTATCATACCTTGCCTTAGATCTAGTCTCCCTGTGCAGATACCAGTTCCTCACACTGTTTGACTCCCTGAAGACCCACTGAGGAGGTACTTTGTCCACCCAGTCAAGGCCACACAGGGAGCCCAAACTGCCTCCCAGACACACTCAGTAGTTCATGTCACCCAGACGAATCAGGGGCCCCCATGTGGATGTCCAGAGGATTGGTGGCAACTATCAGGTGTATCTGAATCTGTTCTCTCCTTGGGTGGTCTTTGATTCCTGGTCAGGGAACCAAAAATGTTGCAGGAAGATGAGGCCCAATGGAGAGAAATAACACCCAAATGCCATCATGTTTATAAGAGGAAAGGCTTTATTCACTGGCCAGGAGCTTATGGCATAGAAAAATTCCAAATGGCAGTGTTCCCCAACTGGTTTGGTCTTTCCCTTTTTATCTCCAGTCGGAAAGTTCCAACCCACAGGTACCTTTCTCATTGGCCAGTTTGAATCAGGCAGGAGATGAGGAGAAGATGCTATTCCAGCCCCCACAGTACTACAGGATTTCACAGAAGTGGAAATTTCCAAGTTTCAGGAAGTTAAGTCTACAAATTTCCAAGAGTTGAGTCACCATAGAGAGGATCCTCCAGATGTATCCTTGTGGTCTCCTTGAGAAGACTTGTTCTCCTGGACCTCACCCTTATTGGGTATCCTCTCTCAAGACCACTTCTCTTCTTGTTAACAGAAAAGATCTAACTGAAAAATGGTATCATTAGAATATCCTCTGGTGACCACTGTTCACCACTGGAGAGTTGATATTGAGGCCAGGCCTGGGTGCAGAAGAAAACCATACATTCTTTTTTCAGTGTCTAGGGATAAAACATGTCCCAGTGCTTCAGGATACAACCCAGCAGCGTGTTCTGGCAGCACAGGCTGAAAAATCAGGAACCTAGGAGCCATAGTGTCCCACCTGATGAAAGTTCTCTTAGAGAGAGAACATTACCCATCTGTGGGAAAGAACAAATGTCCAGTGCTTTATTCAATCCCACCCTGTATTTCTGGATTGTCAAAGTGTCCTTTTACCAACCCACAATGCTTTCCAGTCAAACAAAAATAAGTGTCCCTCTAATGCCTGTGAGAGGAATCCCTGAGGACAGTGGCTTTGTCAGCCCCTGCTTTTGTTTAGATTTAGCTACTCTTACCAGTGCAGTGCTTTGTACTCCCTGACTCCCTTGTGCTTATTACTTGCTGGCAGCACAGCCCAAGAAATCAGGTATCTGGAAGCCTGTCCCATCTGATGCAAGTTCTGCCCCTTTCTGAGCCTGCCCCAGAATATCAGTCAAGTGGGGATGAGTCCCACTCTGGAAAAATAGCAGTGCAATGCTTGCACATTATCCCTTTATAATTTTTATAAGCTTCGTCTAAATTCCCAGTAACAAAGGAAAATAGGCTTTCTGTCATGAGCAGGTCTTAACTGCTATGTTTTCCAACCTCCTTTCTTCCCCAAATGTTAGCAAAGCAATAATAATTAAAGTTAGGGTAGAGAGACATTCTAAAATTTTTTCATTAGAATTAGTTACAACTAGCAGAAGTCTTAGAGAAACATGGAATTATTTTAAACTTTCCCATTTACACTAATAGGCCAGAAAAAAATCAAATACCCAGGGTCATTTCCCTTGCCTTCCTTCATTTTTAAAGGTTTTCTTTCTTTCTTTTTTTTGTTTTAAAGAAGATACTCAACTGTAGCAGAGAATTTAGGAAAATTCTTGCCTTGGGAGGGTTGCCCTGGGCTTCCCTTCAAAGGCTCTTGGTAGCCCAGAGAAGCTGTGTAGGGGAGTCATATTGCCCTTTGTTTGGAACCAAATTCTTGTCCTCTAACTGTTAACACAGTTCATCTTTTATTTTTTCCCCAAACACACAAAAAGCCAATTGAATTTAATTCTGCAATGAAAGGCAATAAAAACAACTTTATAACACACCGACATCTGAAGCACACTTACAACATCTGAAAAATACCAGAAAGAGCAAAAAATTTTAATATATAAAGCAATCCTTTACCAACATTCAAACAACACATGCAAACTGCAAGGAGGGAAAGAAAGAGAGCAGCAGGAGTCTGTAGAGATAAACAGAAATTTGGGACCATGGAACACAAGAGCAGATACCAAAAGAGCTGGGAAAGCACTTTTTTTCAGAAGGCCTTCCAGTGCCCTGGGGTCAAAACCATTGTTGGGGAATGGGAAACTGTGTTGGTTTCAGGTGGCCACAAACAGCTGATTTACTTATTCGACATTTTCCTGCTGGGAAGTTGTGCTTTCAACAATGAACTTCAGATGATATTAGAAGCAAGGGAATTTTGAAGGTTATTCCTGATTGTCATTGGTTTTCTGATTGCCTCTCTCATCAATTTTACTAAATAATGTCTTTGACACACAGGTAGCAGATGTCCTTCAGTCTTCAATGGAAACAGAGAGCTTTCTTCCGAAATGCATCAGTACATTGCAAGAGAGCTTAGTCAGACACCTTAAAGTATCCCCTAAATATGTCTCCTTTCTAGAAGACAGACAAAAACCAGTTCAGGCAAATCCAGAACTATGGTTCACACGACCTCTTTCACCCTCTTTGCTGAAAATTTTGGCCCTGGAAGCTACCTATCTGTTCCCCCTTCACTTGGTACTTCTGGATGAAAAGATGTCTGACCTAACTACCCTGGTGGATGGGTACCTAAACACTTACAGAGAGGGCTCTGCAGACCAGCTTGGAAGTACAGAGCCTACATTATGGAGCTGCCAGAGGAACTGTTTCAACTCAAGGACTTTCAGAAACAGCACAGAGAGAGAGATGTAAAAGAATATAGGATGAATGCACAAGGACTCATAAAGACAGTGGTACATCCAAAGAAATTAGTGACAGAAACAGCAGGAAAAGAGGGAAAAGTCAGATGTTTCTCATTTTCTAAAAATCCTAGGAAAGATAAATCTCCAAGTTTTACATCTCATGAATATCTTGAGGATGTGAATTTTCTGAAAGAAGAATATAAGAGTAAACAAACTACAGAACTTCAACATCTACTTCTCAGAAAGGAAGAGGAAGCCAGTGAGAATTCCAGTAGCAAACTCATATGCCTGGAGTCAACGGGGTCAGAGGACTAGAAAATAACTAAAAAAGAAAACTGTAATACTCCAACCTGAGTTCCAGACAAGTTTATCTTTGAAAGAGGAGATAGAACAGTTTTTAATGGTGGAAAACAAGGAAGATTTAAAATGTCTCAAAAAGGATGTTTCAGTATCTCCTTCTCCTGTTCAAGAAACCACAGTATTTCCAAGTGATGCCTTTCATCCTTTAAGAAGAACTGTGCTGGCCGGGCGTGGTGGCTCACGTCTGTAATCCCAGCGCTGTGGGAGGCTGAGGCGGGTTGATTTCCAGTGCTCACAGTTTGAGACCAGCATAATGAGTGAGCCAGAGAAAAGACCCCATCTCAACCACCAGGAAAGAACACCGCTGTGCACTGTGGGGAGCGCCTGTAATCCCAGCTACTTGGGAGGCAACCGGCCTACGCATCGTTATAAGGAAGGACAATGGAAAAAACAAAACAACAACAACAAAAAAAAAACAAGGAAACTAAGAAAAGTAAAGCCAGCTTAAAATAAAAGACCCCCCCCCAAAAAAAAAGAAGAAGAACTGTGCTTTCCACACTTCTCCCCTGCCATCCTTGGAGAAGACTGATCCCGGGAAAAATCCTTCCCTAAATGAGCCTTAGAGATTTGCAATTTGTTCTTAAGACCATAAAGGTAGCCCATTTCCCCTGCTATCAGGACCTTCCACAGTCCTTAATTTTCTTACATTGCAAATTTAGTAATGCATCAGTCACAGACTTTGGGGAAGTTTGTATCTTCTTGCTCACTCCTGCACTCCTGGTATTTGGATTAGCATGGGAATGAATAAATTAAATGGAAGAAGTAAAATTTCTGATAATGCTATGGTGCAGAAATGTTCCCAGTGGCCAGAGTGAATTATTTCTTGTAATTTGGGCTTAGAGGATTTGAAGAATGGAACAATCTTGGGTTTAATATCAGGAAGAATCCATAATTTCAAAATTGGGGGGGGTTGCTCTTAGATTTTTTTTTTTTTTTTTTTTTTTTTTTGCTCCTTAGAAAAAGGAGTTGGTAAAACTATCACTCATAAGTTTTTTAAAAGTTGTACCTGGCTCAGCCACCCATAGCACAGTGGTTATGGTGCCAGCCACATGCACCGAGGCTGGCAGTTCAAATCCAGCCTGGGCCAGCTAAACAATGATAATTGCAACAAAAACATAACTGGGTGTTGTGACAGGCACCTGTAATCCCAGCTACTTGGGGGGCTGAAGCCAGAAAATTGCTTAAGCTCCAGGAGTTTGATGTTGCTATGATCTGTAACATCACAGAATTCTACTAAGGGTGACATAGTGAAACTCTGTCTCAAAATAAACAAACAAACAAAAAACCCTTAGTTTTAATTTCTTTTTATTTCATTTACTTTTAGGTTTGTCCATATCCCAAATATAGCATTTCCTAGACACATTGTGATTAACGTTGCCAAAGTTAAGATGAAGTTAAAAATTCTGCAAGTAGCCAGACATAAGAAAAGCATCACCTACAAAAGACTGCAGATTGCTCACCTGAAACATTTCAAGCCAGAAGAAGATGGTCATTGACCTTCAATCTCCTAAAACAAAACCACTTCTAGGCCAGGATCCTGTATCCAGCTAAAATGAGTTTCATTTGTGATGGAGAAATAAAAAACTTTAATGACATACAAACATTGAAGAAATTTGAATAACTAAATCAGCTCTCCAGGGTCTTCTCAGATCCATCCTCCACAATGACCAGTGCAATGCTCTACCTCAAAAGTAAACTCATCAGAAACTCATTCAGAAAATTTTGAACAAAACTCAACTTCCACAGTAGTGAAAGGATTAAAAATGTCCACAGGACATCCAAAAATAATGACACTCAAAACACAACCAGGCTTATCAATTCTCTCAATTAATGTGAATGGTTTAAATTGTCCTCTAAAGAAGCACAAGCTAGCTGACTGATACATGAACTCAGATTGGATATCTACTGGATTACAAGAATCTCACCTTACCTTAAAGAATAAAAATAGACTTAGGGTGAAGGGATGGACTTGTATAATACATGCGAATGGAAACCAGAAAAAAAGCAGGGGTTACAATTTTAGTAGCAGATACAGATGGCTTTAAACCAAAAAAGACAAAGAAAGATAAGGAAGGTCACTACATCTTTGTCAAGGGAAACACCCAACATGAAGAGATTTTGATAATTAACATTTATGCAACCTACCAGAATGCTCCTCAATTCATAAAGGAAATCGTAAAGAATATGAACAACTTGATATCTTCCTGCACTATAACAGTTGGAGATTTTAACACCTCTTTGACAGTTTTGGATAGATCCTCCACAAAGAAACTAAACAAAGAAATATTAGACTTAAACCTGACCCTAGAATAAATGGACTTTACAGACATGTACAGAGCATTTCACCCTAATAAAATTGAATATACATTCTTCTCATCAACCCACAGGTCATCCTCCAAAATAGATCATATCCTAGGACACAAGTCTAACCTCAGCAAATTTAAAAATATAGAAATTATTCCTTGTATCTTCTCAGACTGCCATGTAATAAATGTTGAACTACACAGCAACAGGAATCTTCATACTCAAACAAAGTCATGGAGACTAAATAGTCTTAGGCTGAATGATAGCTGAGTCAAAGATGAGATTAAGGAGGAAATCACCAAATTTTTGGAACAGAATGATAATGAAGACACAAATTATCAAAACCTGTGGGCTACTGCAAAGGCAGCCCTAAGAGGGAAATGTATAGCATTAGAAGCCTTCATCAAGAAAACAGAAAGAGAGGAAGCCAACAACTTAATGGATCATCTCAAGCAACTGGAAAAGGAAGAACATTCCAACCCCAAACCCAGCAGAAGAAAACAAATAACCAAAATTAGGGCAGATTTAAATGAAATTTAAAACAAAAGAATCATCAGAAGATCAACAAAACAAAAAGCTGATTTGTTGAAAAGGTTAACAAAATTGATAAACCTTTGGTCAACCTAACCAGAAATAGAAAAGTAAAATCTCTAATATAGTCTATCAGAAATGATAAAGGAGAAATACCAACAGACACATCAGAAATTTGAAAAATCCTCAATAATTACTATAAAAATGTCTATTCCCAGAAATATGAAAATCTGAAGGAAATGGACCAATATCTGGAAGCACATCACCTTCCTAAATGCAACCAGAAAGAATTAGAAATCTTGAATAGACGTATATCAATCACTGAAATAGCATCAACGATACAAAATCTCCCCACAAAGGAAAAGTCTGGGGACAGATAGCTTCATATCCGAATTCTATCAAATCTTTCAAGAGGAACTAGGAACCTGTATTATACAAACTTTTTCAAAGCATCGAAAAAGAAGGACTACTTCCCAATACATTCTATAAAGGAAATATCACCCTGATCCCCAAACCAGGAAAGGATCCAACAAAGAAAGAAAATTATAGACCGATATCATTAATGAATATCAATGCAAAAATATTCAATAAGATCTTAGCAAACAAAATTCAACAACACATTGAAAAAAGTATAAACTATAATCAAATTGGTTTTATTCCAGGGTTACAGGGTTGGTTCAACATACTCTATAAATATAATACATCACATCAATACAATAAAAAACAAAGACCATATGATTCTCTCAATTGATGCAGAAAAAGCCTTTGATAATATTCAGCATCCTTTCATGATCAGAGCAGTTAAGAAAACAGGCATAGAAGGGACATTACTTAAACTGATAGAGACCAACTACGGCAAACCCACAGCCAATATCATATTGAATGGTGTAAAACTGAAAACACTTCCACTCAGATCAGAAAAGAGGCAAGGATGCCCACTGCCTCCACTGCTATTCAACATAGTAATGGAAGTCTTAGCCATTGCAATCAAGCAAGAGAAGGCAATCAAGGGTATCCAAGTAGGGTCAGAGGAGATCAAACTCTCATTCTTCCCTGATGATATGATCCTATACCTGGAAAATCCCAGGGACTCAACTTGAAAATGCTTAGAAGTGATCAAGGAATACAGCAACATCTCAGGATACAAAATCAATACTTACAAGTTAGTAGATTTTATATATGCCAACAATAGTCAAGCTGAAAATATAGTCAAGGACTCTATTACTTTTACAATAGTGCCAAACAAGACGACATACCTATGAATTTACCTAACAAAGGACATGAAAGATCTCTATAAGGAGGACTATGAAACTGTGAGAAAAGAAATAGCTGAAGATGTTAACAAATGGAAAAACATACCATGCTCATGGTTGGGAAGAATCAACATTGTTAAAATGTTCATACTACCCAAAGCAATCTACAGATTTTAATGCAATCCCTATTAAAGCAACATTGTCATACTTTAAAGAATGGGAAAAAATAGTACTTCATTTTACACAGAATCAGAAAAAAACTTGAATAGCAAATACATTACTCAGAAATAAGAACAAATCAGGAGATATCACATTACCAGACTTCAAGCTATACCATAAATCTATAGTGATCAAAACAGCATGATACTGGCACAAAAACAGAACAGTAGAATTACAGAACAGAATAGAGAACCAAGAAATGAACCCAGCTACTTATTGTCAATTGATCTTTGACAAGCCTATCGATAATATTCAGTGGGGGAAAGACTCCCTATTTAACAAACCGTGCTGGGTGAACTGGATAGCAACCTGCAGAAGACTGAAACTGGACCCCCACCTTTCACCATTAACAAAAATTGATTCTCACTGGATAAAATATTTAAACTTAAAATATGAACTATATAAATATTAGAAGAGAGTGCAGGGAAAACACTTGAAGAAATTGGCCTGGGAGAATATTTTATGAGAAGGACCCCTCAGACAGTTGAAGCAACACCAAAAATACATTACTAGGATCCCATCAAACTAAAAAATAAATAATCCCATTTCTATGTGGGTAAGAGAGTTGACCAGAAATTTCTCTGATGAAGATGGGAGCATGGCCTAAAAACACATGAAAAAATGCTCATCATCCTTAATCATCAGAGAAATGCAAATCAAAACCACTTCAAGATATCATCTAACTTCAGTAAGATTAGCCCACATCACAAAATCCCAAAACTACAGATGTTGGCATGGATGCGGAGAAAAGGAAACACTTCTACACTGCTGGTAGGAATGCAAGCTAATATAACCTTTTTGAAAAGAAGTTTGGAGAACACTCAAGGAACTAAAAGTAGACCTACCATTCAATCCTACAATTCCTCTACTAGGTATATATCCAGATGATCAAAAATTATTTTACAACAAAGTCATTTGCACCAGAATGTTTATTGCAGCCCAATTCATAATAGCCAAGACATGGAAACAGCCCAAGTGCCCATAGACCCATGAATGGATTAACAAATTGTGGTATATGTACACTATGGAATATTATGCAGCCATAAAAAAGATGGAGACTTCACATCTTTTATGTTTACCTGGATGGAGCTGGAACACATTCTTCTTGGTAAAGTATCTCAAGAATGGAAAAAAAGTATCCAATGTTCTCAATACTACTATGAAATCAATATATAATCTTCCACACACTCATATGAATGGCAAAACGTAACTATAGTACAGAAAGTAGAAAGGAAGAGGAGAGAGGAGGGAAGGGGGAAAATGGGAAGAGAGAGGGTATTTGGTCCTCACCTAATGTGGATGAAGTAATGGTACATTTTAAAACTATTAAGAAATAAGTATAATTGTGATGAATGTGTTACTTAGTTCAATGTAAGCATTTCACATTGCATATCAAAGCAGTACCCTGAACCCCATAAATGCATCAATGTACAAAGTTATGATTTAATAAAAAACAATTAAAAATCTTCTCCCACTCAATGGCTTATCTTTTCACTCTCGGGAACTAGTAGATTTCTTCATTTTAATATACTCAAACTTCTCATTCTTTGCTTTTATGGTAAATGTTTTTATGTCCTTTTTAAAGTAACCTTTATTTACCCTGACATATAATAAAATTCTTCAATTTTATCTTATAAAATACTTATTTGTTAGTCTTTCACACTTAGGTCTCATACCCACTTGTAATTAGTTTTTGCATGTGTTGTATGATACGGATCAAGCTTAAGATCACTTACTGACAAGAACTATACTTTTCTTGGCATTCTCACCCATATCACATGTCAAATATCTATAGATGTTAGAACCTTTCTTGCGGTTATATCCCCATTCTAGTATATTGGTTATATCCCTGAGCCGATATCACAGTGGTTTAATAACTGTTACTTTACAATAAGTTTTCATACTCTTCATAGCAAGTCTTTCTACCTTGGTTTCTTCTTCAAAAGTATCGTGGCTATTTGACCCTTAAAATTTCCATATGAATTTTATAAACAACTTGTCAAGTTTCTTTGGAAAATTTGGAAAGATAATCCTTTGAGATTTTGATTGGGATTGTACTGAATCTTTAGATTAATGTAGAAGAAAAATCATATTTACACAATACCAAGTCTTACAGTCTTGAGCTTGTTCTCTTTCCTCTAATTAGTTTGGTTTTCCGTCGTATCGCTCAGTAATATTCTATGGCTGCCAGCAAAGGGATCATACCCAACTTTTGTTAGATATGATTCTAGCTATTGATACTTCTTATGTTCTTATAAACGATATATTTTGGAATTTGGTGTTTTAGCAGCTTGTTGCAGGTATATATGTATACATTTGATTTTTGTACATTGATTTTTATATCTAGTAAACTTACTAAATTTTGGAATTAATTCTAATAATTTATCTATAGATTCTTTGGGTTTTTTACATATATAATCACATACTAAAGACAGTTTAAATATTTCCTTTTAAACTTTTTATACACTTTTTTCTTTGTATAGTTTGACTACACAAACTAGAACTTCTAGATTAATAGTAAATACAGAAGTAGAAACGAGACATTTTGTACTGTTCTCACTCTGAGAGAGAAACTTTTAATATCTTACCATTATGTATGAATTTGTTGAAGGGTTTATGTAGTTGCCTTCCAAGCTTGCAAAGAGCATTTATCACAAATAAATGCTAAATTTTATCAAATTCTTTTTCTTTGTCCTTAGGATTTCATAATGTTTCTCCTTCTATTTGTATAGAAAGTGAATTGATGATTTTGTATTATTTGTTAGATAAACCTTAAATTTTTATAATGAAGTCAACTTAAATGGAAATCAGTCACTCTTTTATATATCGCCGACATCCATTTGTTACTGTTTGTTTTAAAACTTTATATTTATAAGTGAAAGTGACCTAAGATATTACTTTGCATACCATCTTTGTCAAATTTTGATTTTAAGACTATGTCAACCTTAAAAAAAATCACTCTATAAGGTACTTTCTCTTTCTGTTATCTGAGACAGTTTGTGTAAGATTGGCATTTTTTTTTTTGAGATAAAGTCTCACTATGTCACCTCAGGTACAGTGCCATGGTGTCACAGCTCACAGCAACCCCAAACTCTTGGGCTTAAGCAATTCTCTTACCTACAGGCACCCACCACAACACCCAGCTATTTTTTTGTTGCAGTTGTTATTGTTGATTTTAGCTGGCCCTGGCTGGGTTCGAACTAGTGACCCTCAGTGTATGTGGCTGATGCCCTACCCACTGAACTATGGGTGCCACCAAGAATGGCATTTTTTAAATTCCTAGTAGAATTAATCATTCAACCATTTTGAGTTTGAGCTTTTTATTTTGTGTGTTATGCTTATGTAATTTCTAATTATTTGAGCTTTTTTCTCTTTCCTTATTGTACTTGATTTCCTTGGCTTTTTTCATTTCATTTTTTCCTCTTGTGATTTTTTTTTAGTTCTACTATGAATTTCAATTTTATTAATGGAGAGTTTTAAACTCTTAACAAACACACTTGAGGCTATCCAAACTACAAAACTTAAAAAGTTAAACAACTCTGTTTACATGGCCTCAAGAAGAGCCTCTTACAATGCTTTCTCCTACTGCCTTCCTTGGGCCTGTTAAAATAATTGTTATTTTTCAAAAGGAAATTCCTGGCATAGTTGAAATCACTGTATGTGGGCAGCAAGCAGACCCATCGTGGATTCACAGACCACAGACCCACAGACCACGGACCCGCAGACCTGTGCTCCTCCTCGGTAAGGTGGTAGTGGCAGCATGGGCCCAGGCCTCTTCCCAACAACCTTGTGAAAGTCAAACAATACCTATGAAAAAATGCTTTCTTACAGGTAAACTAATATGAGAAAGAAAGCTGATATTACTATTAATATCGATAAGAATTAGGGTTATAAGACACAAAACAGAAATGATCTGTCCCCAAAAGCAATGCAACTCCCTGTCACTGCCAGCATTCCCGAGGAAGAACCTTCCTTCTCCCAGACAGGTATGCGGAGCTTGATGCACAGAACCTTAGAATCACTACTCTCTGTGTCCCTTTTCGATTTTCTAAAATTGATTGACCAGCATTTGGAAGTGGCCTAGACCTGGGAACCAAAACGTCCCTAAAGTTAAACTCAACTCCATGAATTTGAAATCAAGTGGGAACAAATCCAATTCTAAATTGGGGCGAAGTGTGACAGCAACATGTGGCTAAGGCACACAGACTCATCTTCCACTAATGACAGAAAAAAATTACAACGGGAATTCCCCAGGAAAATAACTACTGCAGCCCACTGGCATCTCCCTGGCAGGCTGAGGAAGAGATGGATCCCAGATTAATTAGCAAAATTTGACAAATTCTCTCTCGAGCCCTAGGCTCCAAGCCCACCTGCTCCTGCTGCTGTGGACTGTCAGAACTCAGAGGCTGCAGCCTTTGCCTAGATGTAGTATAAATGGATGAGTTTATAGGCTACAAGTTACCAAAAAATCTCAGCCAGCCAGCACAAACAAAAGGTGAGCAAAAAATGCATCTCTGTCAGTTATCGTATCCATCCAATGTATTCTGAAAACCCACAAGTCTTGTTAGAAAAGTAATGAGACTTGTAGAAATTGAGTGTGGAGCTCCATCCTCATGAAACCGATGTATAAGAATGCAAAATGAAAAGAAAAATCAATCTACTATTGAGGCTTTGTTTGGTTTACTTGATTGTTTAATTCAACCAACATTTATCAAGAACCCTTTACATATCAAAGCCCTTAGTCCAGCACCTTGGGGACATCCAGAAAAGATGGTGACGTGCTACGTCCCTGTGAAATGTATCTGACAGCTGCCACAAGGTAGAGACCAGCTGTGATATGTAGCAGTGGGAGGTTCAGTTAAGAGGGGAGTGGAACATGGGGAGGTTGTTTCTTATTAAAGAATCATGGCGATGTTCCTGGCTAGTCACTAGGTGAGCTCAATGTTGGCAATGAGAAGAACATAGATGTGCCAGGAAACATAGGGAATTTCATGGGACAAAATGATAACTTTTGAATGCTTATTGTGTGCCAGGAACTGTGAAAGGCTCTTGAAATAAATTATTTTGTTTGATTGAGAAAACTGAGGCACAGAGAGGTAGATGGTCTTCCTTGAAGTCACACAGATTAGAAATGACAGAATCGGTACAGTGTCTAGTTTTGGGTATAAGAGAACGTGTAAAAAGGCTGATGCTTAATCAAGAGAATGGTGGATCCCAAGATCGGGAAGCAAGTGGGTCTGGATCTTGAGATATTCTCTTTCTTGTAATAGCTATTATACTGAAAAGACGAACATAACTGTTGTTAGCTAAATTTTCCATTCATCACAGGGTTTTGGGAAATCTCGAAAACCTAGACGTCGTTGACAAAAGTAAAGTGGTCAACGGTTGCTGCTTTCTTATCTCTGAATTATGCAGAACTGTGGAATAAAGTCTTACTGTAGTTGGGACCCCTCAACTCTGAAAAGGTGAGCAGTCCAGTAGGCAAAACACTTGGTCTAGAATGGAGTTCTAGACCACTCATCCACACCCTCACGGAGAAGGGAGAAGGCCCTGCTCTGCGGAGAATAGAACACAGGACAGAAAAACAGGACCCAGCAAACCACTTGCTTTGCCACTCGCCACTCACTTGCTTTGTAAAGAACATTTTATCAACACAAAGCCACATTCATTCATTTATTGTTGTCTGCGGCTGCTTTCACACAAAGATGACAGTACTGAGGAGTTGTGAAAAAAAAGCTCATGTGGTCTACAAAGGCTAAAATATGTGGCCCCTTATAGCAAAACAAGTTTGCAGACCTCTGAAGTAGCAAACTCAGAAAATCCTAGCGTAGCCACATTGTGAGAAAAAATGGCCATCCTCTAATCCACTCCTGCTCCCCCTTTCCCACCCCCACCCCACAGACAAAGAGTCTGAGCCCAAGAAAGAGAAGGAGATTTGCCTAAAATCACAGAAGAGGTGAGGGGGCATACTGGGGTCCCTAGCCGTCTGACTAATGTACCTTCCGCCACACCAATCCTGAAAGTTTAAAGGAATTCGTTTTCTAAACAGCTATTCAGGAACTAACTCCTGACACTGGAAAGCCTGAGGCCTTCCCAGAGTGTGGCCTGCACCCGAGCATTGGGTGGCCTCACCCAGTGGGCAATACTTAAGGCCCTCAACCAGACGCCATCCATTTCCCCTTTAAACTCGGTCAAGAAGGCCCCACATGCTCTGACTTAAGGCCTCTCAACAAGTCCAACGCCAGCCACAGGCGTTTGTCCTCCAGTGTTGGAGGTGATTTCTCCTCTGTGCCTGTGCCTCACACGGACTTCTTGGCTGGCGTTCAGCAGCCGTGTGAAGCAGGATGACAACAGCCCTCAGCTCCCTCCCTCACCTGCCCGCCTGGCCAGGCGGCTGCCCCTCATCGTTCACGTTCCTTTCTCACTCTTCTTTCCCCTCCAGCTCGAGGAGTAAATTTTCTGTGAGTGTGACCTCACTGAACATCGGGAACAATTTGAGATTGAGGCCGGTTTGGTAAAGTTCCCAGTGTCTGGTGGAGACTCTGTGTTGGGGAACGTGCAGTGTGTGGGGGATGGGGACACAAATGTTCAGGGAGGTGGGAGATTTCCCCTAAGGGAAGGTCTTTCTAGAAAGAGTAAAACTTGGTCTGGAATTTGCATAACAGATATATAGAATCTTGGAATTAGAATGTTGGTTGAGGGCCACCCACTACCTGACAATGCCCTTTGCAGGAATTGTACCTACGGCACCTGGGACACAGGGCTGTGCTGTAGGCTGCCACTGGCACGCTCACTATTCCCCAGGGAGCCCGCCTTGTGCTGCGGCAACTTCCTTCCAGTTTCTAACATGTCTCCCAAAGACACATGGATGAGTCCGTCTGGCTTTCCTCGTGTTGGTTCTCAGGATGTTTGCCTAGACAACCAGATCCCCTTCCTGCCCCACCTTCTGTCCTCCAGATCAGAGAGTGGATGGATGGATGGATTGCACGTGTGCATGTGTGTGCACACATATGCATGTGGTGGGATGTGTGTAGGAGGGAAGAGGGCAATTGCAGCACTTCTGAATTAACGAAGTGTAAAAACTCGATGGAAAAGAGTGCTTAAGAATAGGTAGACTATAGTACATAGTGCAGTGGTTCTCAACCTGTGGGTCGCGACCCCTTTGTAACAATGAAAATACATCCTGCATATCAGATATTTACATTATGATTCATAACAGTAGCAAAATTACAGTTATGAAGTAGCAACAAAAATAATTCTATGGTTGGGGGTCACCACAACATGAACTGTATTAAAGGGTGGCGGCATTAGGAGGCATTAGGAAGGTTGAGAATCACCGGCATAGGGCATTACATTGCAACCTAAAATGGTTGGGCTGAAGGTAAGAGGGAGACACAGCCAGACTGACAATTTGGAGATGTTCCCAGTCTGCCTGTGTTGTAGAGGAGATGCCTGCAGGATGAGAACAGGGAGGCTCATTAAAACAATATTGTAATAGCTGGGTACGTTAGCTCTGGGATGCTCAAATCCTCCTCTAGGAGGGAAGATTGCTTGAGCTCAGGAGTTTGAGACCTGCCTGATCAAAAGTAAAACTTAGTCTCCACCAAAAGTTTAAAAATTACCGGGGCATCATGGCACGTGCCTATTAGTCCCAGCTACTCAGGAGGCTGAAGCAGGAGGATCACTTGAGCCCAGGAGTTGGAGAATTTGGGGTCACAGTGAGCTATGATGATGCCGCTGCCCTCTACCCAGGGCAACAGAGTGAGACTCAGTCTCAGCAACAGCAAAATATTGTAAGAGTCCAGGTCAGAGAGAATGAGACCTGAGCAGGTGAGAGGGTCAAAAGGCAGGGAGGAAAAGAAAGAAATGCTCAGGAGGGAACCTTGGCATGATTTGATGACTGATAGGATTTGTGATAAAGAGAGGGAGTAGGGATATTGCCAGAGGTGGGGTTTGGGTGGCTTGGGACAACGGCACGATTAGTGGAGGGAACATCTCCAAAAGTCTGCCACTACCAGAAAATTTTATTTTGTGGCCTCCTCAGAGCCCTCCCAAAGGATTTTCTGCAGAGAGTGAAATGATACATTAACTGCATGAGTTGGCAAGGAATGAGGAATAGAGAACGCTAATTACAGGCCAAGATAATTAACCAGCAGGTCTGGGATCAGCTGCATGTAACCTCAGCTCATCTGCTCCTGAGAGTGGCCAAGGGAAGAAGTGAGGGGAAGGGTAGGGGGGGACATTTTGCAAATGCTAAGGAGCAGCTGAGCTCAGACCTTGGTGACACTTAAGTTTGATGTGCTTGGCATTTTGGCTCCAGTTTCGGGAGCCCTTGGGGTGCCAAATGCACAGTGGGTGGCCAGCGGTTGTCCAAGCGTCACTCAGGCCTTGGGGCCGCTAATTACCAGCTCCCCTTTTGCCTTATCTCTGCACTCCATTAGGGCCTTGCTGGGGACACACACAGGAAATGGATTGGAGGCCACAAGGCCGTCCAGGCTGAGGAAGGTCAAGTCTTGCCTCCTGGGAGAAAAGCCTAAACTCTCGCTTTATACTCTGCTGCTTGAAGCAGGAGAAAGATCTCAGGACTGAAAAAAAGGAATAAATTCTTGTCCCAGCCCAGCCAGATGACCTTGGGCAAGCAAATCATTTCACTTCTCACAGCCTATTTGCTTGTTTGTCTATTACCTGGGCACCAACAGTCCCCATGTGTGCAGATCAGATGGCACACGCCCATCAGAGATCAGATACCCATCAGCGATCAGACGCCCATCAGAAGATCAGACACCCATCAGAGATCAGACACCCATCAGAGATCAGACGCCCATCAGAGATCAGACACCCATCAGAGATCAGACTCCCATCAGAGATCAGACGCCCATCAGAGATCAGATGCCCATCAGAGATCAGACGTCCATCAGAAGATCAGACACCCATCAGAGATCAGACACCCATCAGAGATCAGATGCCCATCAGAAGATCAGATGCCCATCAGAGATCAGACGCCCATCAGAAGATCAGATGCCCATCAGAGATCAGACACCCATCAGAAGATCAATGCCCATCAGAAGCGTGGAAGCACCTTGCACACAGCAGGTGCACTTCAGGACCTGTGGTTGCTGCTGTTGATGTTAATTGCTAATGTGAACATTTAGGTATGTCCAACTAGGAATAAAGAAACCAGAACTTTAATCCCATTTCTGAAACTAATTGTTGTTTGACCTTAGACAAGTGCCTTCTCCTGTCTAGGCCTTGGTTTCCTCATCTGAAAACTGGAAAGGTTGGTCTAGATGAATGATTCTCAACCAAGAATGTACATCAAAATTGCCTGTGGAGTGTTATAAAAATGTCCATGTTTCACCCCAGACATGCGGAAGTAGATTCTCAGAGGATTTAGAATCTCATGCCCACTGAGAGCCACTGGAGTGGACAGCCAGGCCCTGTCCATCTCCACCTCTGCACACCAGCTCCCCCACATCTGGAACGACTTGACCCCCACCTTAGGGTAGGCTGACCACAGTCTCCAGCACTTGCTCTATCCTCAGGACCTCAAGTGGCTCTGACCCCTTTTAATCTCACATCTAAGTGCCACCCAGATTTCAAGATCTACTGGTGCTCAGTAGATCCCAGCTTGGCTGAAAGATTTCCTGCTCTGACCACCTGCTGAGATGTTCTAGCTCTCACCTGTCTTTGGACCCTTCCATGTGTCTTGCCTCAGATCCTTACTGTCTTCCTGGATTCCTGTTGGACATGGTGACGCTCTTCCCAGGACTAATGCGTCGCCTGTTGCATGACCAAGCGAGCGGCATGCTCTCTCTGTGCCTATGGCTTCATCCCTTCCCTGCTCAGTGGCAGCCAGAGTCCTTTTGACTGTGATTCAGTGGTTTCTTCTATCTCCCTGAAAAGTCAGAAGCAGAGGTTGCTCTGGACTTCAGGAAAAGCAATGGGCCTCTCTGGGTCTGGGTTTGCTCATCTGTACAACAGGACTAACCATGTCTGCCTGTGGGCGCATTCTCTGACCTGATTGCTACCCGCATCTATTAACTGAACTAACTCCTCCTTTTCTCCAGCCTTAGATCTTAAACATTGCTTCACAAAGGTTCCTCTTACCAATGTTTCCCCACTGCTCCTCTGTGTTCTGATAGCAGCCTGTAGTTTTCTTTTTCAACTCCTTAAACTTGTGTAATTGTTAATTAATAGCTTAAAGTCTTTCTCCCTTACTATAGCATAAGTTCTATGAGGGCAAAAACTGCCTTGTTCACCACTATTAACCCCCCCATGCCTCACATCTAGTGGACATGAGATATGGCTATCTGACGACCAGCAGATGAAGTGTTGGACGTGTCTGGTGCAGAGCAGGTGTCCAGAGAACATCACTGCCTCCTCTCCTGTCCCAGAGAGTATCACTCAGGCAGTCCCAGGAGACGCACAGGGCAAAGCTGAGATGCTTGAAGCCCATGCCATCCCTCCTTCTGGGCCTTGTGCAGCTGCAGCCCAAATAAGAACCCCAAGCACCTAGAAGTCTGGTGAGAATGATGCCTGAATCAACAGTTACCTACCATCAGCTTCTCAATGTTAAAAAAGTTCCATCTAGAAATCTTTTTTAAAATACTAGTGCTTGAACCCTGCCCATAGAGATGTTAATTTAATTGGTCTGGAATGTAGCCTGGGCTTTAGAATTTTTAGATAATTCCCCTGAGGAATCCCAACATGCCCCCTATAGGAGAGATCCATTGGACCACCCCAAAATGGTCCAGTCACCATTTTTCAGATGTAAAAGTGGAGGCACAAGAAGGAAAGGAATTGGCACAAGAAACCATGGTAGCTTTGGCAGAGCTGGGGCTAGAACTTAGAAGAGCTGGCTGACTTTCCACCCACAGCACCTGCTACTGTACCAAATAACAAATAGTAATCCCAGCTTTCCTGCCATCAGACAAGGCCAGGGGCACAGAGCTTGTTTTTGCATCTTGGAAGATCTGTTATTAAAAGCCTGTTTATGCAAGAAGGATATAATTAAAAGTGAATGAGTGTAATTCCTTTATCACAATGAATATTAATTAAAGGTACACACTGCATCAATATTCATTTAGAAAAAGATGGAAGTTGAAAGGCAGACTGCTCATACCAGGGTTGTCAATCTCATCAGGTACTGAGATGACAGGACCCCAACAGCAAAATGTTCCTCTATTTTCCTCAAATCCTCTCGGATTTAAAAGTTAGCCAAAATGCAAATCTGCTGTCAGCTTAGACTCTCATGACCGCTTGGGCACAGGATGGCGTTGCTCAGGGTACAGTCGTCAGGTTTCAGGCTAAGACTCTTCCTTATGAAGTCAGGATGCTGGAGGGACAGCTGGCCTCTCCCACCTTCCTGGAGAGGGAGGGGTCAGGCAGACCCAACAATTAGCCATGGTTTTCTGGACTGTTAGCCTGGGAGAAAGGTAAAAGCACAGACCTCACAAAGGAGAATCTCCAAAGCCACAGCAGGTCCCCAGAATTGCCAAATTAGACTCAGCTAGAGAGGTCTTTGAAGATGCAGAATGGCCCTCATCTACTGAATCAGTCTTTTGGGTTGACACTGGGTTGAGATTTTTAACAAACTCTCATATTAATTCTGATTTTTAGCTCAGCTCAAGATCTTTGTTTTGCAGGTTATTTAGGGTCTTAGATGATTTCATTCATTCATCTAGTAAATCTTCCCTTTTTTCAGACACAGTCTCACTTTTTTTGTGTGTAGAGACAGAGTCTCACTTTATCATCCTTGATAGAGTGCCGTGGCGTCACACAGCTCACAGCAACCTCCAACTCCTGGGCTTAGGCAACTCTCTTGCCTCAGCCTCCTGAGTAGCTGGGACTACAGGTGCCTGCTACAACACTGGCTACTTTTCTGTTTTGCAGTTTGGCCAAGGCTGGGTTTAAACCCGCCACCTTCGGCCTATGGGGCTGACGCCCTACTCGCTGAGCCACAGGTGCCACCCCACAGTCTCACTTTGTTGCCCCCTGGTAGTGTGCCATGCCATGGCATCATCATAGCTCACAGCAACCTCAAACTCTTAGGCACAAACGATCCTCCTGCCTGAGCCTCCTGAGTAGCTAGGACTATAGGTACCTGCCACAACACCTGGCTATTTTTATAGATGGAATTGTTCTCTTGCTCAAGCTGGTCTCAAATTCATGAGCTCAAGCAATCCACCACCTCGGCCTCCCAGAAAGCTGGGATTACAGGCGTGAGTCACTGCGCCCGGCCGTCATCTCATAAATCTTCACAGGCCGTAGCACTAGGGATGAGTGAAGACAGAGACCCGTCCTCTGTTTTTCAGTCCTTCGTGATCTATGAAGAGAAACAAAACCTAAGAAATATAATGACAATGCACAGTGGTGACTGTTGCGGTGTGGAGGGGAAACAGAGTGAGGGAGTACAGAGGCAGAAGGACTCAGAATGGGAGTCCAGGAGGCCCCGCAGAGATGCAGGACAAAGGATGTGGGTGGATGGCACATTCTCGCAGCAGCAGAGGTGCACAGCCTTAGAGACATGGGCACCTCCCATACAGGCAGAGAGGAAAGGAGAAGGTGCTTCAGGAGGTTTGGCACTGGGACCCACAGCGGCAGTCAGCAGGGCCCTGCCCACTATGATGGATGTAAAACTGCCTAGCAAGTTCCTAAGGAGGAGGCCATGCTGGCGTGCTGTGCACAGACAGAGCAGCGGGAAAGTGTGAGTTCTGACAACCAGAAGCAGTCCGGCTCTGCACACAGTGCATCTTATAAGGGAATGTATATGGATTTTAATTTTTCTGAGACTAGTGTTATGGAATCAGCACTCTCAGGTCTGGCAGGGCCTAGAAAGCTCCTCTGAACCAGCTCCCACAGCCCATAGAAGGACAAAAAATGTCTGGGGTGCAGGGACCCTTCCACTGTCACTCTGCCATCTGATCCCACCTAAAGTTCAACCTTTTCCCTTGAAGTACCTGCCCTCCATCCTCCTGGTTAGCAAACTCAGCTGCACTGTAGTTTAGTCTTTTTAAATTATTATTATTTATTTATTTATTTTGCAGTTTTGGGCCAGGGCTGGGTTTGAACCTGCCACCTCTGACATATGAGGCCGTGCCCTACTCCTTTGAGCCACAGGTGCTGCCCAAACTCAGCTGCACTTTAGAATTAAAGGGAGTTTTTAAACCTATTGATGTTTGAGTCCTGCCAGCAGAGATTCTTATTTAACGATTATGGGTTGGGGCCTGGGCATTGAGTGTTATGAACATGACCAGGTAATTCTAATGTGCAGCAAAGCTTGAGAGCCACAGTGTCTATTCTCTTTTTCATTTAGAAAGTCAACTCATAGATGTCAGAAGGAAATTAAGGAGATACTCAGTCACTGAAGTGTTAGCTAAGGGCACTATTCCCATCCTAATGGAGGATTCTTTTATATCCTCTTATACAAGTTGCTGCTTTTCCTTTCAGACACTAAAAGCAGGTCCCTCTTACTGCTGTTTTCCAAACAACACAATAGCATATTTTTGTATAATCTAAAATTAAAATAGTTATCTATATTCTCTCCCATGTATAATAACAATAACTTCCTTCTCCCCACATCCTATATAGTGGTCCTTTCAGATTTGGGATCAGTATAATATTGATTTTTTAAATAGTCAACATTTGTATTTAAAATTTGCCTTTGTTTTCTTTATGCAAAAATGTTTCTCTCTTATTGATTTATTTTCCCTTGCATTCCTTTTTCATTTTATGTACTAGAGTTTTAAAAATTCTTATAATGAAAGTTCTGTAAACTATCGCTGTCTAAAACGCTTTTATTTTGATCTTATATTTCAGTGATTATTTGAGTCACTGTATAATTCTAGGATGAAAATTATTTCCTCTTATAACAACAAAGTTATTCTTCCATTGTCTCTGGTAGCCATTATTTCCATTCAGAAACTTGCTTAGATTCTTTCTCCTTTGTACATAATCTTTGTTTTCTTTCTGGAAGCTTTTATATGGTTTTTCTTTTCATTTTCCAAAATATGTCCAAGGTGGATTTTTCTTTATCCTGCTTAGAGACCTGGAGTGCCTTTTCAATCTAAACATTCCAGCACTTGCATATTCTCTTTTATTCTATCTTTGATTTTTCTCCCATTCATTGTTCTTTCTCTCTGGAACATATATTGGAGTTTTGACTCTGTCCTTTGTCTTGACCAGAAGTGAAAACCTGCAGCCATAAGGTTACTTGTAGCTTTCTAGTCCTGAAGTACACCTCTTGGACTGAATCCAAACTTTACAAAAAAAATCCTTTTATTTTTATTTATTTTTTAATATAAATCGTGCAACTTTATTTTTTAAATCGCTTTGGCTTCATAAGTCCTTTACATGTAAATCCTAGACCTTTCATTTTTATTAATATATTTTTGTTCATCTTTTATATTTTTATGTTACTTTTAAAATAAATGTATTTAAAATGCCAAAGAATAAAATAATTTTCAGTGAACTAACCATCCCAGATTGACTGGCACAATTAGAATGTTAGTAAGTCATAAGAGCTAAATTGATGGCAGTTATGCTCACGATTTAGTTCTAACCTCCCCCACCTGACTTGGCACCCCCATCACATGAGGCTGGCTGGAGAGAGTTTGTGGGGGCCAAATGCCAATCTCTTATCAGAGTTTGATAACACTCCACTGTGTTTCTGTTTGAAATGGAATTTGTGAGTAGTTGCACAGTTCAACAGCATTTTTTAATTTTGTCCGCTTAACAGCCCATCATGTCAAAGAAGACTAAGAAAATACTGAAGGAAGAAAATAGTTTTTTTTTTAATTTATTTTTTTTTTATTGTTGGGGATTCATTGAGGGTACAAGAAACCATGTTACACTTATTGCATTTGTTGGATAAAGTCCCTCTTACAATCGTGAGAAAACAGATTTTTTAACGAGGATTGGGAATCGTAATATCATCTTATTTCTGCTAAAGATAAGATGATTTTCTTGCTTTGTGACACTGCAATGTTGGCATTAAAGAAATTCAATGCTCATCAGCATTATAACACTCCCAAGGACCCAAAATATTTTAAATTAGAGGGAGAGGCATGAAAAGTTATGTTGTAGAAATTAAAGATGAAAATTTAAACAATGATAATTTGTTCAAGCAGCAGTAAGACCTGAAAATAATGCCACTGAAGCAACTTATAAAGCAGGTTATGTACTCAGGGGGGAAAGGAAACCGTTCAGTGAAGTGGAAATTGTCAAAGAAGGAATTTTCCAGGTTGTAAAACGCTTAGACTCCTAATGCTGTTTCAAAGCACAAACAACTGCTTCTTTCAGGGAGAACCATAACTGAATGGCAGCATGAATTACCCCTCAACCCAACAAAACAACTTCATGCAATACTTCAAAGGAATTATTCAATTGCTTTGTGTAAATCAACTGATACTATTTGGCAAGGGTTTTATTCTTCATTCAGGTCATAATAGAAGATTTTCTTTGATAAGAAGAGTTAGTCACCTTGGGCACTCTGGCAAACAGGAAATGGGAAATAGGTATCTTCAATAACTTTCAACATAAATGCCATGAAGTTGGACAAAATTTAGCAAGTGTCTATACAGATGGTGCACATTCCTTGACAGGCAAACTCGAAGGATTTATTGCACAAATTAAAAAAGTCTTAACAGATCTAGATGCTCTGGTTTCTTTTCACCATCTCTGGCATCAACAGATCTCTGTGCTAAGGCTACTATTTTAAGTAACACTTTGCAACATGTTATAAGTTTTGTTACTATGTTCCTGAAAATGCAACATTGCTGTGCTAAAGCTACTATTTTAAGTGACACTTTGCAACAAGTTATAAGTATTGTTACTATATTCCTGAAAATGCAACATGGTAATTAGTTTCATAACATGCTGATGTTGAACAATGAGGCATTTAGGGTGGATTTACCATATCATTCTATAGTTCATTGGCTATCTCAGGGATAGATGTTAGCCAAAATTTTATCTTTGCAAAAACAGATAGTTAAATTTTCTGAATAATAGAATCAGCAATGTGAATTATTGAAAGAAGATTTCTATAGGAATGCAGCATTTCTATGTAATATCATATCAAATCAAAATGACTTGCATATTTCTTTGCAAAGTAAAACTATGTATGTTAGGTAGCAAAAAAATCCAAGCATTTTTTTAAAAGCTATCTTTTTTCAGTTTGGGATGAACATTTTCCCCCAAAGGTCATTGATGAGCAGAATGTGAATCATTTGACAAATATGCAGCTGTTATAGACCTGTTATTTGGAGAATACAGTGAAAAGTTCACTGACCTTGATCATAATATCACACTCAAATTAGCATTTCAGCCTCACCTGGTTGATATCACCAAGACACCTAAAGAACTAAAGTTATAATTGATTTAGTTCTCAGTAGATGACATTTTAAAGTCACTGTTTGATACTAAGAAAGATCCAGTTAAAATATGGATAAATGCAGTAGAATACCCACAACTTCAACAATATGCCCCCCAAATGATTTCTTGCTTTCCAGCCATTTAATACTGTAAATTGACTTTCTCCTACCTAACCCAAATCAAGATGCCCTAAGGCCACAAATGATTGATACTCATCTAGAGGATCAACTGACACCATTGACCTCCACTCTGCGACCAGATATTCAAATGCTTTCCAAGAAAAAGCATACACAACAAAGTCATTGAAAGGTTAATTCACTTTAAAATTAAATAGTTTTCATTTTTTGAAATTATTTAGTACACAGTCATTAAATTTTTACACAATAATTTTCTTTTTTAAGTATATCTAATTGTATTTTCTTGAATGAATTGTTATTAATTGTTGCAGTTAAACTGATGCAGCCTTCTAGCATGGACTGATTCCCCATGCCTCGTCTTGACTATCTCCCTACGCTCCCTCTCCTGGCCCTTCTGTTCTATGTATAGGCAGGATTGTCCCATTTGGTCTGTCAGTACAGTACCTTTTTCTCGTTTCTGAGCAAAGTGTCTCTGAAGCACATTTCCTTTTCAATATGTTCATTTTTCAAAATTTCTAAGGTCTCTAATCAGTACTTTTTCATACCAGCCTGCTCTTATTTTATAAATATAAATATTAGTTATATTTTCTCCGCTTTATTTCTTGAATATTCTCTTTCTTGGGATGGTAATTTTTCTGCTTGTTAATTTTTGTTTCTTTCACAGTATTTTTAAAAAATATTCAGCAATTCTTGTTAATTTAATCAACATTATGTTAGAGATTGCTCTCAAAGCCATCGTTGCCTTTATCAAAGGAAAGTTCTTTTCTTTTATCAAAATCTAACCCTACTCTGGTGGTGGAAGAGTGGGACATTCTCTAGGCAATGAGCTGAACCTACAGCTAGACTACTGGATGTCAGAGTCCCCAGTTCCTCCCAGATGTCACAGGCACGTCCCTGCCTCTGCAGCCCAGCACTCAGAGCTCTCATCCTGCTGTAAGGACACGCACGGTCTAACTTGCGGCTTGGCTCAGCTAAGAAGATTGAAGGTGAAGCCCGTCTGCCCTGCCAGTGGCCCATCAGACCATCCAGACCTGGGAACTACACACAGGAGGAAGTGTGCCTCTCTGGGTTTTATTAGCACCAGGCCCAGAGACGGTTGGGAAATACAGGGATCTAGACATAACCTAAGCCAAAGTCAAAGGACCCTTCAACATTTCCCTGTGTCACCTGTCTGTACGGGAGGGTGAATGTGTTTTCCAGGCTATGCCCTAGGAGTTAAGTGAGCATGGACGAAGATGCTGCAGTGCACAAGATCTGACACTCAGTAAATGAGAGTCACTGTGAAAAAGCTTTGACAGAGTGTGTTGCCCTCTCTTCCTACCTCATCTGTCTTTACTCCCTGTTTCTTTAAAACTAGATTTGAGGCTCGGTGCCTGTGGCTCAACGGGCTAAGGCGCCAGCCACGTACATCTGAGCTGGTGGGTTCAAATCCAGC
Source organism: Arctocebus calabarensis (assembly GCA_963573935.1). Taxonomy (NCBI): domain Eukaryota; kingdom Metazoa; phylum Chordata; class Mammalia; order Primates; family Lorisidae; genus Arctocebus; species Arctocebus calabarensis. The sequence continues at coordinate 32,014 of CAUYON010063323.1, forward strand.
CTGGGCCCGCCCAACAACAATGATGGCTGCAACCAAAAAATGGCTGGGCATTGTGGCGGGCGCCTGTAGTCCCAGCTACTTGGGAGGCAGAGGCAGGAGACTCGCTTGAGCCCAGGAATTGGAGGTTGCTGTGAGCAGTGAGGCCATAGCACT
>CAUYON010063325.1:0-13215 GCA_963573935.1 Arctocebus calabarensis
AGCAGTGTAAAAGTGTTCCCTTTTCTCCACATCCACACCAACATCTCTGGGTTTGGGATTTTGTCATGTGGGCTCATCTTACTGGAGTTAGGTGATATCTCAGAGTAGTTCTGATTTGCATTTCTCTGATGATTAAGGATGATGAGCATTTTTTCATGTATCTGTAGGCCATGTGCCTGTCTTCTTTAGAGACGTTTCTCTTCAAGTCCTTTGCCCACTCTGAGATGGGATCCCTAGTTCTTTTTTTGCTAATACGTTGGGAGTTCTCTGTGTATTCTGGTTATCAAACCTTTGTCAGAGGCATAACTTGCAAATATTTTCTCCCATTCTGAAGGCTGTCTGCTTGCTGTACTATGTTCTTAGTGGTACAGCAGCTTTTTAGTTTGATCAGGTCCCAGTAGTTTATTTTTGATACTGCTTCAATTGCCTGGGGAGTCCTCCTCATAAAATATTCACCCCAGCCAATTCCTTCAAGAGTTTAAACCTCCACTTTCTTCTAATATTTTGATAATTTCATATCTTAAGTTTAAATCTTTAATCCACTGAGAGTCTACCTTAGTTAATGGTGAGAAGTGTGGGTTTAGTTTTAGTCTTCTACAGGTCACCAGCCAGTTCACCCAGCACCATTTGTTAAATAGGGAATCTTTTCCCCACTAAATGTTTTTAATTGGCTTGTCAAAGATCAAGTAATGGTAGGTAGCTGGATTCATCTCTTGGTTCTCTATTCTGTTCCCCATGTCTACCTCTCTGTTTTTGTGCCAATACCATGCTGTTTTGATCACTATCGATTTATAGTAGAGTCTCAGGTCAGGTAGCGTGATTCCTATCTAAATACTTTTAAAGTAAATGTTGACATTTCACTGGAACTCGGCTCAGAGAATGGTGCAAGATAGGAAATGCCTGAATAAGCAATATACAAATTGGAAAGAATGGAGCAGGGTAGTACCAAGTAATTCTTTGCTGTGGAGAGCTGTCTCTTGCCCTGGGAGATGTCTGGCACTATCCCTATTTTCTACCCAAATGCTATACCACAATTCTCCCATTCCCCCACTGTCTGGTGACAATCAAAAATGTCTCCAGACATTCACATATTATACTTCCCTTCCTGAGGGGCAAGTGTCCTAACTCAGAATCACTGAGAAGAACAATAGCTATGCAAATAAGTGATCTATAGTTATACACATAAGAAGGGTTAATATCATGCTGAATAAAAGCAGTCAGACACTAAAGTGAACATATTATACAGTTTCACACACACATACACATCATCGAAACAGGCAAAACAAAACCAGTTTATGCTATAGGAAACCTGAACAGTCAAGGCTTACCTCTCAGGAAGGGCAAAAGAGGGTACCTTTCCATTTCTAGTCTTTATTATAATTATATCCAGAAATTCCTAGACAGGAGCAAGATGAGCCTTTGAGGTATTCTGTGTTTTGATCTAGGTGCAGGTTACACAGATAAAAACTTACCAAGCACATATAAAACATGCATGTACACATACACACACACAGACACACATATACACACGTACACACACTCTTCAAAAATTTTTTCTAAATGCTGTAAGAATTACATCATTTCCTAAAAACTTGGTAGCTCCTATTATCACCTAGTAACACCTATTATCAAGTGACATGTTAACTAAGCAGAGAGTTTTAAATCTTAAGTTGTGATCTGAAAGCTGGTCATCTCCATGTATTCCTTTTAAAAATGGGCATTTCAGTAAAAAACATAAGAAAAAAATCTATTTCAATTAACTTATTTTGTAGAAGTTACTTCTTCCTTTGAGATCTACTTCTATTGGCAAAAGGTTCACAAATGAAAGAGATGATTATTGGAAGTTTCTAATGCTGTAGAAGCAAGCTCCTTTACAAATGAAGCTCCTCCTCTGTAAAGTACTGCAGTTTCCATCTACTATTAAAATTGAAGAGATATAGGGCGGCACCTGTGGCTCAAAGGAGTAAGACGCCAGACCCATATGCCAGAAGTGGCGGGTTCAAACCCAGCTCTGGCCAAAAACCACACACACACAAAATTTGAAGAAATGTAATTTTGCAGCTGAAGCATAGTTTATCTGGAAATAGACTACATCTATCTCAACTCAGGAGTTAAGAAAGAATTACTTTAGTATGTATAAGGATGAGATTCATATACTTTAATATATAAAGACATATTATCCTTATTCTTCTTTTCCTACGCATATTATTATTTCAAAATAATTACTCAGGAACACTTAAGAGAATAAAGAAAAAAATTAGAAAAAGTAAAATCTACAATGAATCTAGAATTTTTAATTGCATTATTAAAAACACTTTATAAAGATAAATAATATAATTCCTAAGAATCTTTAAGAACTGTTATTATAAAAAATAACATAATACGAAACATGTTATCATAACCAAATGTGTGATTTATTTTGGAGCAAAACAAAACTGAATTTTTTTATTTTTCAATAAAGGGGAGAAATAACAATAAGAGAGTATACCCTGGTTACATGTTAACTGCCACATTCTATATGATGTGCATTTGCTCATGTATTCAAAGATGTTACAAATAATAAGCCATTTGCAATTTTAAAATCCCAAATCACTTAAGAATGTTGTAAATTCATAAATGTTGAAATAAATACTTAGGAATAAGTATCTTTTAAAAATTGAAGTCTTTGACAGTGTTTATAGATCAACTCTAATGTTAATATGAACAGTTCTGCAAATAAATTGACATTACTGCTAGTTTCCACTTAATTTCTGCATAATATGACTGTCTGGTGTTGCATTAGTGAAGATACTTCCTACAAATACATGGGTACCCCAAAGACTGTGACGAATCACTTTACAGCATCCAAGATCATCAACAGAGAATCCTAGATGTCGGTAGCGTTCATCTGTTTCAAAAAGAGTGTTGTTTGTATATGGTCCGAAAAACTGAAGGAAATAAAAAAAATGAATATTTTCATTATCAAGACAGTGTAGTCATAATTTTTAGGTAAACAAGAATACACATCTCGTCTACACAAATACAATCAATTTTAATACTTCAAATATTTACAATATTAAATAAGAAAAATGTCATATGTAATGCCTCAACTATCCTAACACCTCCTTTACCCGATACTGTGTCTGAAAATGTGAAATGATCAAGCAAATTCCATGTTACCTGCAATCAAACATGTAAGATTATACAACCTTTAAAAAAAGAACAAACCTTAGACAATCATCTACCATTCACCTTCATCATCTTCAAGATAAGAACACTAAAGCCCAGAACAAGTTTTCCATTTCTAGTCTCTATTTTATCTTATTTGACTTTGAGAAAAAAATACATACAACCTCTGTAAGTTGACCACCCAAGGGACTGTAAGAAAACTGGTCAACTTAAGAACTACTAAGCCTACTATACTAATATATATATATGTAGTACACATCCAGTCTATGGAAAATTAGGTCAACTTAAGGAGCTGGTCAATGTAGGGCAGTAGACCATTATGGAGGTATTACTGCAGTATATATGCCTATCTTAAAATTTAAAAAATGATTTTATCACTATCTGTAATTAAAAGATATATTTAGGCTGGCTCATTGACTCACGCTTATAATCCTAACACTCTGAGAGGTCAAGTTAGGTATACTACTTGAGCTCCTGAGTTCAAGACCAGCCTGAGTAATAGTAAAACCCCTCCTCTACTAAAAATAGTAAAAACTAGCCAGCTGTTGTAGTGAGAGCCTATATAGCCCCACCTACTCGGGAGGCTGAGGTAAGAGAATTGCTTGAGGCCAAGAGACTGAGGGTGCTGTGAGCTGTGATGACACCATGGCACTTTGCCCAGGGACAGAGTAAGACTTGGTCTCAAAAAAAAAAAAAAGATATATCCAAAATTAAAAAAAAATGACCACAATGGTGGTTCAGTTATTTTCCTTAAAGTATATAAATATTGTAATATTAATTATATAATATATTTATTATAATATACATTTTATATTTAGAAAATAACTTTTTGGCAATTATATTAATTATAATTATAAATTATATTAATTTCTAAAAAGTTATTTTCTAAATATTTTAGCATTTACATTTTATTCAATTCTAGTATTTCTTCATTTAAGAAACAAGAGCATAATTAATCCAATTTACGTGAGAATTAGTCACTTTTGTGAGAATTATGTGAAAATAGTCCTTTTGACCGAAGTACATTACTTAAACATTAATTTTTAATTCAACTTGTTAACATGTTGTTTAGGATATTTGCATCCTCATTTATAAGTGAAATATGTTTGTAATTTCCCCTTTATAATAATATATTTTCTCCAATGTTAATATTAGGTGTATCCAGATTAAGTAGAATGATTTTGAAGTATTTCTTATTTTTCTATTGTCTGTAAGACTTGGCATGCTCTGTTTTATGAAATAATCTTTTACTTTTATTCATAAATATTAGCTGTCTATTTTTTGAGACTTTGGGAAAAAAAATAAGAAGTTAACTGATGACTCCATACTGAACCTCAGAGTCAAAGCATTCTATAATAGACATAACTCTTATCTGACAATGTGAATGTTACTTTCTTTGCATTATTATTATTGCTTAATATTTCAATGCAGCAATTGTCTGATTTCTTTTCTGAATGTATTTATCTTCATTTTTACGAGGTTTTTATTTCTAGTCTTTCTTATCTTAAACCTTGTTATTGTTATTAAATTTTAAGCCTTTTTAATTCTGTGAAGGCAAAAAGTGGAAACCTAATAAACACATGTAAAAAAACAAAAACAAAAAAACAAAATAAGAGCATGCTGACATCTTTCAACTTCCAAAAAATAAACATACTAATTCAATGCAAATCAAATATTAATATCTATTAGCAAGAGTATAAATTAAAAATTTTAAATTTTTAAAAAACTAAGGAAAATTAAAAAGAAATTAAGAGAATTTATCTATGAAGGAGAGGTCCTTCAAAAATACGACTGCAACTGACTCGTAGGACTTGTGTAAAATTGTGAGATTTTTAAAGTCTTATTAAATAATCTACTTTTACCACAGTTCTGAACAATCTTACAACAAAAAATATCCCTACTTCATATAATTTACTTTTGAAAATGTAATTACTCACTGCCAAACCGGATGATGGGTCGATAAAGTCAGCCCAGTATCCTTCAGCTCGAAGAGCATAGCAAATTTCCTTAGCACCACTGATGAACTATAATGAAAAAAGTACAAACAATATGCTTAAGATAGCAATACTAAACACTGTTTTATCTTTAACAAATTTTTATATGACTATCCTTGGCTTCAGATAGGGAACGCACTAAGATTAACAAAACATAAAAACAAATGGTAAATTAGATCTTTAACTAAATTTGTTAAAATTTTGTCTTTTGCCCCCTTTAAAGAAAAAAGTTGCTCATCTCTGCTATACTGGTACATCACCTAAGCTAACTTATTTTCTCCCAATACCGCCCAGTAAACTAACAATAAACATTCAAATAATACTGTATTCTCTAGTACATATTTATTTATTAAGCCTTTTAATTCTGAAAATAGGAAAATTGAGTATGGCATAGAAAACAATCATTAGGATATATTGCAATTTAATTAACAGATGTGCCATAAATAAAAACCACCCGGAGAACAAAACTATGTTATGCAATCAAATGTTATAAAGGTTAACTGAAAGAATCTCCAATATCATAGAAAGAACCAGCTAACCAGCTTAACTATTTTTCTGAAGATTTCTGTTCATCATTAGCAAATAATGACATCTACTGGGAAAAAATCAGAATAGATTTAAAGCATAAAACATAAAACATCTACATACAGAATACTCACTAATAATCAAATTAATTTAATTACTTAAAAAAATATTTTTTCACAGAAAATAAAATAGCTCTAGTCATACGATGAAAAATCAAGATAAAGCATTCTGCCATTCAAAATCCTGAAAACTGACTTGGAAATAACTATACTAGACTCACAGTATCCAATTAGGTTCAGAATATTTAACTGACCAAAAACTAGGACCACAAATACAATGAACATGTGAGAGCTCTCCAGCACCTTAATGACAGTGATAAGTCTGTATTTCCTAAGCATTACTGTAATATGTAAATTGAAAATGCCATCCGTATTAAAATACCAACATCATACTTTCAAGACTTGGAAAAAATAATTCTTCATTTTCTATGGAACCAGAAAAAACTCTTGTATAGCTAAAACAGTTCTTAGTAATAAAAACAAATCCGGGGACACCAGTCTACCAGACTTCAGGCTGTACAAGGTCATAGTGGTCAAAACAGCATGGTACTGGTGCAAAAATAGAGACACAGACATTTGGAATCGAATAGAAAACCAGGAAATGAAACTAACATCTTAACAGCCACCTAATCTTCAATAAACCAAACAAGAACATACACTGGGGGAAAGAATCCCTATTCAATATATGGTTCTGGGAGAACTAGATATCCACATGTAAAAGACTGAAATTGGACCCGCATCTTTCTCCACTCACAAAAATTGATTCGAGATGGATAAAAGACCTAAATTTAAGGAATGAAATGATAAAAATTGCCAAAGAAAGCACAGGAAAAACATTGGAAGGTATCAGCCTGGGGAAAGACTTTATGAAGACTTCTGTGGCAACTGCAACAACAACAAAAACAAACAAACGAGATTTAATTAAACTGAAAAACTTTGGAGACAACCACCAAAGCAAATAGACAACGTACACAATGGGAAAGGATATTTGCATATTTTGAATCAGATGAAAGCTTGATAACTAAGATCTACAGCAGTGGTTCTCAACCTTCCTAATGCTGCGGCCCTTTGACAAAGTTCCTGTGGGTCACGACTCTTAGGTTGACAACTGCTGATCTTTAACCCACATGTAAAAAGCCAACAATCCCATATATCAATGGGCAAGAGAGATGAATAGAACCTTCTCTACGGAAGACAGAAGAATGGCTAGCAAACATATGAGAAAATGCTCATCATCCCTAATTATTAGAGACATGCAAACCAAAACCACCCTAAGATATCATTTAACCTCAGCAAGAAGGGCCCACATCACAGAATCTCAAAACTGCAGATGCTGGAGTGGATGTGGAAAGAAAGGAACACTTTTACACTGCAGGTGGGACTGCAAACTAATACAACCTTTTTGGAAGGAAGTGTGGAAAACCCTCAAAGAACTCAAGCTAGACCTTCCATTTGATCCTGCAATCCCATTACTGGGCATCTACCCAGAAGGAAAAAAATCCTTTTACCATAAGGACACTTGCACTAGACTGTTTATTGCAGCTCAATTTACGATTGCCAAAATGTGGAAACAGCTTAAATGCCCACCAACCCAGGAATGGATTAACAAGCTGTGGTATATGTATACTATGGAATACTATTCAGCCATTAAAAGGATGGAGACTTTACATTCTTTGTATTAACCTGGATGGAAGTGGAACACATTATTCTTTTTTGTTGTTGTTGTTGTAGTTTTTGGTTGGGGCCTGGTTTGAACCTACCACCTTCAGTATATGGGCACCCTACTCCTTGAGCCACAGGTGCAGCCCTGCAATACATTCTTCTTCTTTTTTTTTTTTTTTTTTGAGACAGAGCGTCAAGTTGTTGCCCTGGGTAGAGTGCTGTGACATCACAGCAACCTCCAACTCCTGGGCTCAAGAGCGTCTCCTGCCTCTGCCTCTCAAATAGGTGGGACTACAGGCGCCTGCCGCAATGCCCAGCTGTTTTTGGGTTGCAGCCATCATTGTTGTTTGGTAGGCCTGGGCTGGATTCGAACCTGCCAGCTCAGGTGTATGTGGTTGGTGCCTTAGCCGCTTGAGCCACAGGCACCGAGCCAAAGAACACATTATTCTTAGTAAAGCATCACAAGAATGGAGAAGCAAGAATCCTATGAACTCAATTCTCATATGAGGACAGTTGATGACCTATAGTACATGGTGGGATGTGGGGGAAGGGGAGAGCAGAGAGAGAGCTAAGGCAGGAGTGGGGTGGGAGAAAAGAAGAGCAGAGAGAGGGAAGGAGGGATGGGGGGGTAGGGGGTTTTTGGTGTGTGACATACCTTTTGGGGGCAGGATATAATTATAAAAGGGACTTTACCTAATAAATGCAATCAGTGTAACATGGCTTCTTCTACCCTTAATGAAGCCCCAACAATAAAAAAAGAAAAAAAATAAATAAATAAAAAACATTAAGTAAAAAACAAATAAAATTTTAACCCCCTTAAAATAAAAGAAAATAAAGTCATTAGCTGTATTTGCTTCTAAAAAAACAAAAGAAAAAGAATAAAATGTTTATTGTTATTGTGTATTTAAATTCCAACACTAATTTCAGAGGATTTAAGGAGTTAAAATCAGAGACAGTGTTTTAGGTCTATCTGATACTTTTTTGTTAATCAGCATATAACTTATGCTTATGATTATGAAATACTATGGGAAAGCTACTATAGCAAAGCTATATATGGAACACTTAAACATGCAGTTATCATAAAATACTGTTGAATCTATAATTTACAAATAGAAAACCATATATTCAACCCTAAAAAAATATAATTGCTAACATTAACTTACACAGAAATCAGTAAAGGGAATTATTCAACTAAGGCAGCTAAAGCATGCAAGTTGGGCAGCGTAACTAACTTGAGTTGAAAAGAAATGCTTATACCCAAGGTAAGCCAGAGAGATAGCATATAGGACAATCTTTTTGGTGAGCAAACTGAAAATGTCTAAAATCTTAAGAGGGACTTTACCTAACAAATGCAATCAGTGTAACCTAGTTTCTTGTACCCTCAATGAATCCCCCACAAAAATAATAATAAAAAAAAGGTTAAAATGTGTATATCCCTTGACTCAGCAATGTTCTATTTAGGATTCTATAGATACCAGTGTGCATAAAATTCATGAACAAAGACTGCCACTGCTGTGTTGCCTATAATAGCAAAACTTGAATTTTCAAACCTCTAGGACAATATTTAAATAATTTAAAAAATTTATGGTTTACTCATGTAGCATAATATATAGATTTTACAATGAATGAAATATACCTATATGTATTGGTATGGAAAGCTGTCAAAATGTATTTGTAGTTTAGGAGCAAAGGACAGAAAAAAGTGTGCATATATAGGATTATACTCCTATTGTACAATGTTACTGTCACCTCTTAGAAAGGGCTGCGGTAATTTTTACTTGTCATGTTCTAAAGAGGGTTCTTAACATTCTTTTAAGGGGAAGAGAAAGGATATGGGAGAAGAAAGAAAGGGAGAAGAGAGAAAAGGGAGGTAGGGATATAGGTATGAGGAGGGGGAGGAGAACGAAAAGGGCAGGAAGAGAGAGAAATGGAGAGTAAGAAGAAAAAGAAAGACATGGATATGAAGAGTTAATTTTACTTTTTTGTTTTGGACCTTATATTACAAATTGCCTAAAACATAATATACACATATATGTATATTAAAAACTAAGGAAGATATTGGATAGAACCTACCTTTTACAAAGATACTAGAAGTGGCATTTTATTCTTAAAAAAGAGGACTCTTAAAAATTGTGAATACAACTGACTCACAGTAGTACTTCGAGTAAAACTGCACGGTTTAAAAAAAGTCTTAAATAATCTGTTTTTATCAAAGTTAGTACTAAGTCCCTTAGTATTAAAATATTTTAGCAGAGAATGAATAAAGGCTGAAAAAGACATTTACCATGTTAAAATATTGGTTCACTGGTATTTAAAAAGCACCACAAAGTTAAACAGTTAGCAGCTGAAAAATTACCTTTTCTAAGAGCATTTCTCTTTCAGTTTCTACCTCTTCACTCCAAACAGTCATGTCATTCTTAGTCTTCTGTGTTACAGTCAGAATCATTAGTTTGTTATTAACTACCTCTGGAAATAGTGATTCAAAATCTATGAATAAATAAAAACAAAAATCCCATGGAGAAACGTTTTGCTTTTTAAGGAAAAAAGCAGTGCATACAAATACTTTAGAAAAATGATGTTAAATTACTGTGTTCTATTTTGATAAATGCATATTATTTTTGAAAAGGATAAAATGTATTTAGTTTTATTTATACTTTTCTGGCATGGAATTGAAATATTACTGCCAAAAATTCTGAAGGGTAAGGTTACACATCATTGGTGTTAATATATTTTTTCAAAAATGTTAAGACTTTTCTCAGTATTATATGCTAACTCATGAAATTATAGCTATAATAACCATCAAGCATAAAAGTGACTTGAAAGCATTAGTGAAAAAGTTATTATAATTTTTGCTCTTCCCCATATGAAGCATGGCAGCATGCGGTCAGATGTCAGGGGATATTTGAAAGCTTTTATTTTGGCCATACAATCATTTCCAGCCAGAAACATTAAAATATTAAGAATTATAATTCCTATAGTACATTATTCAATTTATTAAAAAATTAGTAACATTATCTAATTCATATTAGTGTTTCAGTGTATAAAGTATGACATACCTCTTCGCAGCAATTCTGGACATGTTTGGATTGCGCACTCTACTCTGGCACTTTCAAAGTAAGTTTCTGCACTGTTAATTTCTTGTTCAACAGGTGCGTCATTACTCTAAGGGAAATAAATATGTAAGTAAAACAAAATCTAGAGTTCAAATAAAATGGTATCTTGCCTGTTAAGAACTTGTTTTCCTTTGAAAATCTTTTTTACAATTAGTTATAATCTAACTAGTGAATGAAGTACAGTGATAGTATTTTCCTATAAACTCGATTTTTTCTCTATTATGAATATAAAATTTTAAAGTTCTACAAAAATTTTGAAAACAGAACATGAGTATGCAAATATATTGATATTTTAACACTTTATTTAAATAAAAATTGCCCAAGAAATTAAAATGCTGTGTCTTACAATGCTATCACTTCTATTTTGTGATATCTATTTTTCTTCTATAATCTATAAAATGGGGATAATACCACTGAAGTATACAACAACATAATTAACTTAAATATAAATAGTATAGCTTCTCCTTCGGGAAGGGGTTGAGGCTTTTAGTCAACTGAAATTTACTAAAGAGCCTACCATATACTCAGACACTATAAAAGAAACAGGTGCTACAAAGGTAAAAAAAAATCCAGCCTTTAAATCTCAGGTCTATCAGCCTTAGTGGAAGGAAAATAAGGATAAAGAAAGAAATGCAATTCAACATGAAAAGTGCTACAGATTTATAAAGTCTTTGGGGGCACACATGAGGAAGAACCTTGCTTTGCTAGGACTCAGGAGAAGACTGAAATATTTGAGCTACATGTTAATTAATGTGTATGTCTGACAGATAAAGAACAGGCGGTATGCAGGGTAGGAAGGAATTCAGGAGGAAAAATAGTCTAACAAGAGATAACAATAGGGCAAAAGACAGAATGTTCTATTTGAGAAAAAATACAAAAAACATTGTGGTTGGAGTACAGATGGAGGAGGAAGTAGTGGGAGATAAGGCATCAAAATTGTGAAATGCCATTTATAGTCTCATAAGGAATTCTGACTAGTCTATAGGCAACAAGAAACAGGAAAATCAAATATAAAAAGCGAATGTTAGCATTAGCATGGAGGAATATGGTAATGAGGAGCAGGTGATATACCAGTGAACAAGTAAAATTTATTGATTACTTTGTAAATTTTAAGTACTTTACATACATTTTCACATTTCATCCTCATAGCAATCTTGTAAACTGGATCTCTACTGTAATCTCAATAACAATGAGATTATTGTTATTCTTATTTTACAGAGAAATAGAGGCTTAGAAATGTTAAGTAACTTTCTCAAAGTCACAAAATTAAGTAAATTGCAGAGCCAGCCCTAGAATCTAGATGTATTCTACCTCTATAGTCCTCAATACCATAATGCCTCTAAGAACACGGTGATATTGTGAGAAGCCTTAATTCTGGCAGAGAACTGAAAGGACACTAATTTGAAGCAATGTCAGAGATGGAAGCAATGTGATTTTCACATTATTTAATGGGGGTATGATGGAGAAAGGACTCAAGGTTGGTGTTATAATTTGTATTTTGGGAAAAAGGCAGAAAGGTTATGCCATTTATACTACTGGCTATAATATGGGAGTGAAGACAGGTTTTGAGATTAAAAACAGACCCAGAAATGTTAGAAATAAATGTATTAAATCAGAAATTAGTAAAAAAAAAAAAAAAAATAAGGCCTTGTGGTGGAAGGTGAGACGAAGTGACTAGAAGAAACTCAAATGAGAAGCTGAAAGACAGAAACCTATGGGAAATGCACTACTATAACTGCTGGGCTGAGGAGGAACAATGAGCCAACAGGTTAAGAACAAATTACCTGAGATAAAAAGATAGGGGAGGTCAACTATATTCCAATGGCAGGTCATCCGATACAGTTAATAATTGTGAGGAATGGCTGCTTCTAACATTATGGCTTTGATCAAAAATTTGTCCTAAAACTATGTAGAAATGTGAAAAATGATTAACATCAAGGGTTCAACAGAAACCTTGAACTGCATGGTACTTTCCACTTACATGAAAGCTCAAGCAAATAAAAAACCACCAAACCCTTAGAAATTATCTTTTAAAAAATCTCTATTTTTAAATAGTCCTTTTTTTGTTTACAATATCCAAACAATTTCAGAAATCCCAAAATTTTCCTAAGTTTTAAACGACTAGAGAAGTACAAAACTGACTCAAATTAGGCACAGATACAAAATAGAACTGTCATTTATAAAAGTGAAAAAGAGGAAAGCTAAATTTCCAGTAAAAGAGAAATAATTAAATTATTTGTACCTGGAATACAGATAAACATTTTTAAAAATTATTTTTATGCAGTTCAAACCTACATTCAAGAGTAATAAAAATAAATTATTTTTAAATTACCAAGAAGAGACTTTAATCTAAAATTAAGTACATAATTATACAGCATATAATTTAAGTACTTTACATACATTATACAGTAAATACTATGTTTAGGACAATGTTTCAATGAAAGTTACTATGCTCATAATAATTTAAAAAGTAATACAGCATTAACAATTAGAAAAGCATAATAAATATTAATTTACCTGAAATTCATTTACATATTGTGCCATCACAAACTCATGTCTTTCACTTGATAAAGGTTCTGCTAGAACATCAGGCAAAGTTTTATGAACCAGGCTTTTCTTTTGTGAAGCAGTACCATTGAGGTGACAATCAAAACCTATATTCCCAGGAAGCTGGAATCTCTGATCCTGAGGTCC
>CAUYON010063326.1:0-42710 GCA_963573935.1 Arctocebus calabarensis
TTTTGTCTGATTCAAAATATGCAAATATCCTTTCCTATTGTGTAGGTTGTCTATTTGCTTTGGTTGTTGTCTCCTTAGCTATTTTTATTTTTTGAGATAGAGTCTTTGTCATCCTGGTGTCATAGCTCACAGCAACTTCAAATTCTTGGACTTGAGCAATCCTCCTGCCTCAGGCTTCTGAGTAGCTGAAACTACAGGCTCCTGTCAACACACCCAGCTAGTTTTTTTCTATTTTTAGTAGGGATAGGGTGTCACTCTTGCTCAGGCTGGTCTTGAACTCCTGAGCTCAAGCAATCCACCTGCCTTGGCCTTCCAGAGTGTTGGGATTACAGGCGTGAGCCATCGTGCTCAGCCGATTTTCTAGGAATTTTCCAATCTAGCTTTGCGTGAAGAAGAAAATATAAACCGCATCAGCCCCTTTCACATGGAGACAAAATGTACTAGCAGCCACGTCCCAGACTTTCCTCACAGTTCTAATCCAGACATAACCTTTTCCCCTTGGTGAAAGACCACCTGACTTGCAGGCTATGAGAAAAGGCAAAAACAGATGATTATTTTCCCATGAGACAGAAAAAGTCAGAGGAGACCAAAGCCCTGCACTTTGCCAGGTGAATGAATCGCTTTATGTATGGAAAAGATACAAAAATAATTTGATCTTTGAGCATTCCCAAGGCCTCTGTAGGGGAGATCATGATTCCAGCATGCAGGAGGCATCCATTGATGCTGAAGGAAGGTACTGGAATCAGAGTGTGGATCCCTATTACTTCTGTCTACGCTTGTGCTCCACGTGGAGGACTCGGGAGGGTTCTTCTGGCAGAAGGAGGTACTCAGAGCACAGGTCACTTGCCTGTGAATCCCTCAGGCCTGCAAGGGACAACATTAGGATAGGGAAGATACAGAAGTGAGATTTATTTCTTTTGTAATTCCAGGCTGGAGATTTGGTTAGGGAGAAACTGTGAGTGGGTTTCTTAGGAAGATAGTTATGAAGAACCTAGCCTGAGCACTCTGGATCCAGGTCATTTGGGTTCAAATTCTTGTTGCTTACCCAGGCCATGACCTTCAATATTTTACTTAACTTCTCTGTGCCTTAGTTTCCTTATCTATGGGTTTGATGATAACGCCTAGCTCATGTGGTTGCTACAGAGTTGACCTGAATTCATTCAAGCAAAGGATCTGGAATGATGTCTGATACTTTTTAATTGCTAAATACTTCTTACTGAAGTGGTTAACCAGGGCCTCAGTGATGCTAAGGAAGAAACCCCTCCCAAGCTGGTGGTGTAAAACCACCACCCTTTATTGCCACAGGGCCACGGGTAGGTTCCGAGCAGCTGGGCTTGCGCAGGTGCATATGGCTGGTCTAGGTTGGACTTGTCCAGGGGTGGCTCACCTCTACAGAGCTCTTGCTTTTCCTGAGACCAGCTGGTGTGTGCTTTCCGTGGAATGTTCTTCTCAGAGGAGCAGGGTCATGCGGGCATATTGAGGTCTGACTGGGAACTGGTCCATGACAGCATCCACCTCATTCTCCTGGTGGGCCCCAGGGAGCCAGGTACACCCTGCCTATGACGAAGCCAAACAGACACATGCTTCAAAGATGTTTGCAGGTCACCTGGCAAAGGGTATGGCTCAAAGAGGGCAGAGGAACCCATGCCAGTGGTGTGAACTGCCGTAACTCTCTTTATTACCATTTAAATAAGAAGTATTATGAGGCGCCCTGCAGCTCAGTGGGTAGGGCATGGGCCACATGCACCAAGGCCAGCTAAAACAATAATGACAACTGCAACCAAAAAAATGACCTGGCCATGTTGGGTGGGGCGGCTGTAGTCCCAGCTACTTGTGAAGCTAAAGCAAGAGAATGGCTTCAGCCCAAGAGTTTAGGGTTGCCATGGGTTGTGACAGCAGGGCACTCTACTGAGGGTGACATAGTGAAACCTTGCCTCAAAAAATAAAATAAAATAAAAGTAAATGAATAAATACAAAGTATTAGACTGAGGATCAAGGTGAGATATGACATCCTGATCTTCAACTCCCAAGCTAACCTTGGGCAAGTCGCATCCATTCCCAGATTGAGAGGGATAAATGGAAACACTTTAACTCTCAGACCAACTTCTGTATGTTCAAAGAAGCTCCTTCCTGGCCACTCCTAGCTCTGGACATTTGGGAAAATGCATGTGTGTGTCTGCCACAGTCTTTGTTGAGGTCTTCAGACGGCCTCCCAGCAGAGCAGTGTTTCTAAAGGATGATTTCTCTGCACTTTATATTTGTCTCCGGCTATGCTAAGCCCCATAGTTAGTATGAGGGTGACTGAGGATGCTGGGAAATGGCGGGATTTAGGAGGGATGTTATCTTAGTTACCAAGAGCTGGGCCCAGTTCCCCGGGGGTTGGGGTCTTAAAGGGACAGCATAGCAGCAGCAGCGGAGCTCTGCTACTCAGGTTCCTGGTTTCCTCTCCTGCACTCATGTGTGTTTAAGGAGCAACCCCCTTGAGGACAAAATGCTATGAAACTCCTTGTGGAAGCAGTCTAGGAGAGGAGCACATACCAGCACCATAAGCCCGGCCCTGGCTAGAAAACTCTCCATCATGGATGATGGAAGAGCATTTGGACCGTGATGTCTACCTGCCCCCTCCTCACCGCCCTGCTCTTGCCACCCCACACTGACCTCTCTCCAAGGCCCCTGTGTTTTGGCTGAGAACCATATTTTTCAGGGCCTGTCAATAGCTTCCAAACGTAACAAAAATACATATATACTATTAATATACGTTTTTAATCTAATTGCAGCTTTAAAATTTTTTTATTTTTAATTGACATAATAACTATATAAATTCATGGGTTATAGTAAAGTTTCAATGTGTATAACATAGAGTGATCAGATCAGGGCATTTAGCGTATTTATCATTTCTTCATTATTTCCATGTTTTTTTTCTTTCTGAGGCAGTCTCACTTTGTTGCCCTCAGTAGGGTGCTGTGGCATCATAGCTGACAACAACCTCCAACTCTTGGGCTTAAGTGATTCTCTTGCCTCAGTCTCCCAAGTAGCTGGGACTACAGGCACCTGCCACAACACCTGGCTATTTTTTTTTTATTATACTTGTTGTTGTTGTTTGGCAGGCCAGGGCTGGATTCAAACCCACCAGCTTTGGTGTAAGTGGCTGGCACCCTAGCCACTGAGCTACAGGCACTGAGCCTATTTCAAATTTTTCTGATGGCAACTCATGCTGAGAGCTACACTTATCACTGGGACTAGCATACACATATGCGTGCCTACATACACATACACAACTGAAGCGAGAGTTTCACACAACACTCCTCACCTTATCGTGAAACATGTGACACACTTGGATATTTTCTATCTTATTAAAAAAGTAATGTTGATGATGACCTACTTTATTGATGTCCTGATGTGCTCATAGGTCACAACCTACTATTTGAAAAACTCTAGGCCAGTTCAAAGGTGTGTGTTGACAAGTAAGGGTGGGGACAGGGGCTTAAATAAAACTCTGAAAGATCATTAGACCTCACCCTTGTGCGAAGCAAGAGGCAACTAGCTGGAAGGACTCAGGCAAAGGTGTAGCTGAAGGAAACAGCAGGATGCGTTTAGATCATTTTGATTTTGGGCACATCACTGATGTGAAATTGTCCTGTGTAGTAAGGATTTTTCCTGCCCAGGCTTAGAAACACTATTGGAATATTTCCCATTCTTTCTAAAATAGATATATTTAACATGAAAAAAGAGAGTAAATTTAAATTATTAAATAAGTGATGAGATAAATGGTTCTCCCACAATGTGAAGTGAATGTGACAAGAGTCTGAAGGAAGCCCCTGGAAAACCTGGAGGACACCCTATCAGGGGACAGACCAGAATGCAGTCCCCACCGATCAAGCAACGAGCCCCAACTGCCCAAAGTTGGCTACCAGGCTAGTGACAGCTCCAGGTTTCCTGATGTCCACGTGTCCCTTCTGTGCTCCCTGGGCCTCAGTTTTGTCACCTGTTAAATGGGCTGTTTTGAATCACAAGCAAGAGGAGACTCGTAGAAGTGCCCCAAATTCTGAATAGAAAAACCAGGCCTGCAGGCAGACTGCGGTAGGCTTCCTTCTCCTGACCCCAACGTCAGGAGTGGGGGCCACCATTACATGTTCACTCATGTTTATAGGTGACGGTCTGGGCCTCACACTGATGGCAGCAAGAAGATGTGACCCTCTGGTCTCTGGGTTTCATGTCCCGATTGGCCACACTGTGTCAGGATTCAGCTGTGCTTGGCCACGCTGGATGAGGTCCCACCCTGGGTCTAATAAGAAAGGACTGACCTGTGTATGGCCTCCAGCACGGCTTCGCTTGTCGTCAAAACCTTCCACAGAACACAAGTAAAAACCTGATCCTGGAATTGCCCTCGGTGAGGTGAGCAGCCAAGGGCCACACACAGAAGATGGCCTGTTTCTGCTGCTGTTTATAAAGGCCGGTCACATGCCCAACCCCCATGGTCCTCGGCCTCAGAGAGGGCTGACACGCGGGGCCGTGAGTTTTTGTTAAACTTGAGCTCAGATGGACATAGAAGCCCAAGAGAAGCCAAATCACATGTTTAAACAGTTAGGAGGAAACGACATTCAGCAAGGAGCAACAACCCTGGACTTAGCCTGGGTGAATTTTCCTTCTCCGGGATTTCCTGTCCTTTTTCTGGGTGTTTCTATCTACCGAGTGTTCTCTGGCAGTTGGTTTGAGGCCATCGACTCTGTGGTAAGAGAAAGCCTTACACAGTACTCACACAGTCCTTGGGCTTAGCTGCTAAAACATCAACGGCTGCCCAGCTGTGTGGCTCCAAAGCCAGGTTTGTGGGACACAAGCTCCAGGCCTCTGTCAATTTGCCCTTACAGTGGAAAGGGACTGGGCTTACAGAACCATCCAGAACAACAAAAGGCCAGCAGCTACCCCAACAACTGCCTGGGGGATAGGCCACAGTGGAGTTGGTGGGAGGGGGACAGCAGGAGGGGCAGGTCCTTGAGGAATATAAAAATAAGTGAACCCAAAAGGCCTCCTGCAATGTTCTTAGACTGCAGTTAAAATTTAACAATTTTTTTATGTAAATCATCTGGCATACTCAATTGCATGGGGTAGGGGGCTGGCTGGGAGGGAACAATGGGCTAGGATTAGATAATTTACTTAGTGCTAAAATTCCAGGAAGTTTATGTTGATCTGGGCCTGGATCTTGTTACTTTTTAGCTCAAATCTAAATCTTTATCTTCCTATTATAGTTGAGAGGACATTTTTTACTTAGTCATTTTTAAAAGTTGTAATTTTTTACCCCCTTTCATCCAATAGAGCTGGTTAGATTAGCAGCTCTTAGCACTGAGATGAAAATATTGGTAGGGCCCAATGGGTCCTGTTTTGTTTATTCCAACAGAGCAGGCTTTGATCTAAACATATTTCCTGGGGTCTGGATGAGATGACCTAATTCCTGTCTTATCCATCTCCACTTTTCTGTGAATCTCAGATTGCGCTTTGCTGTGGAGGCCTTTGAAATTTGCTTTGCGTTTTGCTCCCACTTTGTTACCCCCTCTGTCATTTGTTTCCTTTGGGGTGGAGTGTGTAATTCCTAGTAAAGAGTCCATTGCTTTATTTTTCTAACAGGACTGCTAAGTTTTAACAGAGTGGGAGCTTTTTCTTTTTTTTTTTGAAGTTCTCTCATTCTTGACATTCACAACACGCCAAAAACAATAAGCAAATAATCCACTGCTAGAAATTTATGTCAACTGCAAATCATTTAGGGTTTTTTTGGAACACTTTGGTTCTTCTAATTAAAAAAAGCCCCCTCCCCCCCCCAAATAAGCCATTTGAATAAACCTGGCCTGTGAAGATTGTGATGTGAAAACTCACAGCCCAGAGTTAGATTCAGGTATCTCCAAATGATCTCCAAGGACCCCTCCCATAATCTCCCCAGCCCTCCACCCAGACACTGGGGAAGGGTCACCTTGGACGGCCTAGGTCTGTCATTGGTTCTCTTCTTTCTCTTTTTTCCCTCCCCAGGCCATTGTCACTCACCAAACTATTCTTCCAAGTATATTTTCCAGAAAGAAGGAATCCCCAGTGCTGAATGTTTGTGTGGGGTGGGGGTGGGGGAAATGCAGATAAAGGAAGAAGGAAAAAAAAGACAAAACAGAAATGAATACAGGAAAGTAAAGACACAGAAAGAGAAGGGAAAAGGATGAGCAAACGACAGCGACGCAGAGGAAGAACCAGAAAATCAGTTACTGAACAAAATAAGCCTGGGGTGGGGCCCCCCACATGTTGCTAACCTTTGTAAATTGAGTGTTGGGATTTGTTACATTATTTTCTGTATTTTTACAAGAATTGTCATTAAAAAAAAAAGAAAGAACTGGGGAAAATGTCACCAAAGTGATTGTTTTTAGTTCAAAAATTTTGTGAGCTTAGGGGCAGCAAGAACCCTTCGGAATGAGTGACTTCGGTTCTGGGGCTTCCCAGAGCACCACCGCGGCGCGCCCGGGGCTCGCGCGGCGGCGGGACCGGGCGGGCGGCGCGTTCCCATCGGATGCCTTAAAAATAAACCCTGCGGCTTTATGAATATAAATCCATTTCTCTTCTGCTAGGCTGAGCCAAAAGGCTGAGTGCGTTTATCTCACTGCGAGGAGGAGCACGGCCGAGGGCAATTTCTTGTTTTGGAAATGGATGGAAAGGGAAATGGTCAGAGAATGATCAATGGGTAAGAAAGACAGGCGATGGATAAATGGATGGGCAGGGACGCAAGGCAGGCGAGCAGAGGCCAGAGGAGGAGCCGGGAGAATGACCTTTCCTAACCGCTTCTGCTGCCTCGGAAAATCCGTCTAGACCCAAAGCTACTTTTGCTCCCCTTAACTCAACCCACTTTCGGAAAACGCTCTACCGGAGAAAGCTGGCGAAGAGCGGTACAGAACCCGAGTGCCCGGTGTCGCCGCTCCCACTGCAGTCTGGCACAAATACGCGCGGAGCCGCGCGGCGCGGGGACTGCACCTCCGCCGGGACCCGGCTGCGGCGACGGCGGGGAGCGGGTTGCAGGGCCCCGGCGAGTGCTCCGTGGACGGCGTGGCGCGGCAGCCGCCTCGGGGAGGGGCGACAGGGGCCAGGGCGTGTGCGGAAGAGCGCGCTGCCCAAGCCTGCTCCTCCCGGTGGCCGCAGCCCTTCACCCCTACTCCCTCCATGTCCCCAGGCTTGTCCTGGGGAGCGGTGAAGTGCCTGGGCGCAGAGGGCGCACGGCCCTGGGGAACCCTCTCCTCGCCACGCCCAGCGCCAAGAAAGAGATCTTCTCCCCAACGAAAACCATCCCTCTTGGCCCGCGTAGAACAAGTTTCTGGTTGGAATTCTGGCCTTCACTCCTTGTCCCCAGTCTGGGGGAAAGAAGATTATTACTAGGGCGTTAGGAACTAGACTGGAGAGGTGCAATCAAGACAACTCGCCAATTTTGGGGTGTTAACACCATCCCCACGTCGCGCACGCTCCCACTGCAGTCCTGCCCTGGTCTGGGCGCCTGTGGGGGTCAGCGCCTGCCTTCCGCAGCCCGGGCAGCCAGGGCCTAGGCTGCAAGGTTGAGCCTGTTCTTCGGGCGCCCCAGCATTGAGGTTCTAAGGACGCTCCAGAGAGGGGCGGCTCCTTTTGCTGGAAGCCGACCTCCATGCCTTTTCCCCTTACCTGGTCACAGCCACTGATGACTAAGCCCTTTCAGCACCTTCCTGGGGAAAAAAATATTCACAGACCTTTCTAGTCAAAACTTCCACCCATTGGGTTTACTCATCCCCAAAACAGTACTCCACCGGAAAACCTGTTTCCCTCCAAAACAAAAGAGAGAATCAAATTGAATTTTGTGAATATTCCAGTTGACTGTACATATCCTTTATAATGGACTTTTCCTTTCAAAAAATATGCATATGCATTTAAATTATGTAGAGAATACCACGACCTCTCTGGGTCAAGCCCCAATTTCAGATTATATAACTTGGTTGTATCAGGAACCCAGCAGGGAGCTTTCAGCTGCCTGAAAAGCAGACTGAATTAAGTGAAATAAAACCCGAATAGTTGAAATAAAACTGAAATCTAAATTGGCATAAACATCTTGCTTAAGGAAACTTACCTGTCAGGATGAAGCCTCCAGCATCCTTTGATTTTTTTCTTTTTCCTTGGGGGTGGGGGAGGGTGGGTTGAGAGTGTAAAGGCTAATAAAATGCATTCCCAAATAAGTCATAGATATTGGGAAAATATCTAGAGCCTCCAGATTTCAAAATAAAAGGAAACACAGACCCATGCAAACCTGTTTCTGGTATGCCTTTTACAATTACTTATTTAAAGAGAGATATGCACTCACATACACAATTTACTGTCACCTGGGGAAACATTAAAATATATTCAGGGTCCTGAGTAAATAGAAATGCACTCTAAAAACACAGACACAGTATTTTGTTTTATCTGTTGCAAAAAAAATGTATTTGATTACTTGAGTAAAATTACAGTATCTCTGTTGTTAGTAAGTATTAAATGTTAAAGAAATTGGACACCCCCCCCTTCCTTTCAACTTTCCAAGAAAGTGCATGTAACAGTCCAATTTTTTTTTTTCTTCCATACCTAGTACAAAATAAACAAACACTATACCTGCTCTCTTGATCAAGAAGAAGCATTTGCTCTTGTAAGGAACATATGTACATTTTAATGAAAGTGATATTTCTTGTATATACAAGAGCATCTACATTTTGTCCACTGAAGGTTGTTCAAGATGCTATACTTAGCAGCAATGTGAAATTCCAGCACACATTTTCTATTGTGAATATACCTACAAGGCAAAATGTTACGTCTCAGTTTTAACTACCAAAACAACACTTTTTTTTTCTCTAAAGAATTCTGCGTGCTTATTACTGTACAGAAACTTATTAACATTGAGGATGACTCAAGTAAAAAGCACAATACAAATAGCAGTTCCAAACGGAAATGGTTAAATCTACAAAACAAAAAAGCAGGTTGAATTTTAGAATAAAAATCAAAAAAACCAAACCCTCCAAAGAACCACTGTTCAGTCTGTACTTTCAGTTCTTTTCCTTAAATCTGTTTTGAAAGATTAGACAATGTTTGCTGATAAAATTTTCCAGCAGGATCAAAGTGTACATTTATATACAGACTTTATTAGAGATCTAATGCATCACTGAGGCATTGCATCACCACCAGATTCATATTAAACTGGATATAGAAAATAAGTTAATGCCAGATTACAACTGCCTAGCAGGGCAACTTGCAATTGCCATAAATGTTACAGCAAGTTTACAGCACTCTAGTCAATTAGTATTTAGTCCAAAAT
This sequence comes from Arctocebus calabarensis, assembly GCA_963573935.1. NCBI lineage: Eukaryota > Metazoa > Chordata > Mammalia > Primates > Lorisidae > Arctocebus > Arctocebus calabarensis. The sequence goes on from CAUYON010063326.1 coordinate 9,326, forward strand.
ACAGAAGACCAAAGTTAATGCTTGCATTCTGTTTGCAAAGCAAGGTTATATCACTAATAAATAAGCTTTCTTAGAACTCTAGAAGTTGAACAAGGTACAAAAGAATGTCTTCATAATGTCGTAGTTCATAGAATTGGGGACCAGAAGGCAGGGGCACGGGGCAAGGAGTAGGAGGCCACCATAGGTCACATTCGGAACAGGAATGCTATGTCCCCAACCCAAGCTGCTTTAACTTGTGACAATCTCTTTGCTGTCCTCCACGAAGCGAGTGAAGCGGAAGTTGGTTCCATTCTCACTGCTTGCCATTTTCTCCAGGCCAGCCAGAGGGGCACTGGGCTCTGAGTTCTGGAGCTTCTCCAGATTTCCCGTCAGTCCACTAATAGGTGAGCTGTTCCCACTGTCGAGGCTTCCAGGAATTGGAGGGATGCCACCGTTCTGAATGACGGAGATCTCATTGGCCTTCATCGCCAGCCCGTTAGAGAGCGCAGCTGCATACTGATTCCAGAAGCTGGAAGGATCCCCACTTCCTGATCTTGCCGCCAAATCCTTCTGGAACATTTCTGGGAACTTGACGGGATTGCCTCCTAGAAATGTCATGGGGCCGTCCACAGATAGCCGGCGACCCCGTCTCGCAGGGGTGCTATTCCACATGTGAGTGCCCATGTGTACCTGAGATACGGAGGGGGAGAGGAAAAAAGACAGGGGGAGGAGAGAAGCTTAATAGTAGAATCTGTCTCAACTCATCCCAACACTGGACAATGCAAGTGCCCCAAATGTCTATTCTCATTACGTGACAGACAGTGGAAAAGGTAACAGGAACCATCCACTCTCTTCCCCTGGTAATAACGTGTTCACTGTCTGCAGCCCTGGGCCGTCTTTCCTCTTCCTGAGCAAAGATGCCTTACTTACTCTTTTTTTATTAGCCATATTTAGCTTATAATGGCCTCAAGCAAGCCAGTCAGTCGCAGACAGCCCCTTTCAGGGCTAGAATTGTTATGTCCACTCTCATTGCAATAGTAAGTATTGTATCTGACACTCTTTACCCTATAAATGTCCTTTTCAGATAGGAAGAAAGTCCCCCTTGCTGATTGCCCATTGGAGGGCCCGTGTATGGAAAGAGAAACCAGAAAGTAATTATTCATCTCACATTACTGGCAGCAATCTCCAGAGAAATACTCTGTCAACAGAAAAATGTACACACTAAGAGTGCTCAACTGTTGCTCTAGAACTTGAGCATATTTACTTTATTTCCAACACATATCAGTAGGAAATGTTGTATAATCAATTATCATAATACCCATTAGCAGAGCAGTGACGTTATTGTTTTTAGACAAACAAACCATGCTGGACCGCACGGTTATGAAAAATAGATGCACGCACCGAGGAGAACCGTAATTATTAAGTGATCCAGGCAGCACTCAGGCCGCACGGAGGTCTTTAATCAATACCCCATGGCAACGCCAAGCTGTCTTACTTGGGTAGGTAAAGCAATTCATTTGGTGCACTTAGCGAGACAACAGAGAGAGGCCGCTGCTTCACTTTAGGTACCAAATTATTCAATGCGCCCTGACATTCAGCAAGCTGTAGCCTGCTCTTGTCCCTGCCATGAACCTGACCCTCCCAGGCACCCACGATTATCCCCAGTCAGCCACGTGCAGCGGGCTCCCCTGTGAGAAGGGCCAATGACCCTAGGGGGCACGCATGACAAACAATCAATGGCAATGAGAAAGGGCAGACGGGGTGGGTGATGTGCAGGTGAGCTCGGTACCTTAAGATTGCCTTTTGTCGTGAATGCTCTTCCACAAATAGTGCAAGCAAAGGGTTTCTCTCCAGTGTGGGTTCTCTCGTGAATCTGCAGGGCACTCGAGGAGGAGAAGGTTTTGCCACACGTGTTGCAGTAGTGCTGTTTGGGAGTTCTCCTGGGCAGAGCTGGGAGCAGAACTGGGGATGTGGCGGAGGAAGACAGGGGCCCAGAAGGGACGTGACTGGCGGGGGTGTCCTTACTGTCCTGAGGAGAAACATGCACAAAGCCGTTGACCTCTGTTTTGATGAGCGATGACAACGAGTTGGCGGGAATCACCGCAGAGTTCTGATTGGGGCCGAGGTTGGCGCTGGGCTCGAAGAGCTGTGACGGAAGGTCTCGCATCTGATGTGTCAGCATGTGCTGCTTCAGATTACCCTTGGTGGAAAAGCCACGATTGCAAACTGTGCAAATAAATGGTCTCTCTTTGGTATGACTTCTATAGTGAATGTCCAAGGCACTCTGACAAGCAAATGTTTTGCCACAAATGTCGCAAGCAGTATTTTTAAATTTAGCCCGGTCTCTGAAAGGGAAGAGGATCCCCAAAGAATCTTCTTTGATGATTTTCTCTGCATGACTAGATGTCAAATCCAAAGCCCCGCCATTCACTGGGGTGGGGGACAAGCCATTGGCAAACTCGCCTGGGATGGCTCTCTGTGGTTTCTCCTCGACACTGGGTGACTTGTGGAACTCCTGGGTGCTGTTGGATGGGGACAGAGCCTGCATGGAAGAGGTAGACTCTGAGATGGCCGGGCTGCCTGCACTCTGGCTGTCCATGTCGCCACCCACTGAGGACGAATCATTGGTCAGGGCGTCCCCCTCGACCGATCCATTCTCCACAGACTTCAGGCTGGCCTGCAGCTGCTCCGCCAGGCCAGCGTTGATCATCTTCATCTGATTTTCCAAAGCGGCAATGCTCGACATCTCTAGGGGCAAAGGTGAAGAAGATAAGCTATCTTGGGACACGTCTGCGGACTTGGGCGTATCAGGGATGCTGCCCTCGGGACAGTCTTCCATGTTTTCATCGGAGAAGTTGTCTAGGTCATCAAAATTTTTCTCATCGAAGGAGCCTGTGTCAGACTCCATGGATTCGGGGTAGCTGTCGGGGACTGGGGTGTTGGGGATCTGGCCCCCCATGTGCATCCGGATGTGCTGCTGCAGGACAACAGCATTAGTGAACTTCTTCTGGCAGATGGGGCAGGAATGCTGGACGCGGAGCGGGGGCATCGCGCGATGCACACTGTAGTGGGTCTTGAGATTCCCTTTCGTGGTAAAAGCACGGCCACAGATCTTGCACTTAAAGGGCCTCTCCCCAGTGTGCGTCCGGTAGTGCATTTTCAAGGCGCTCTGACAGCTGAGGACCCGATGGCAGATGACACACTCGTTGGGGTCAGTGGCCTTCTTGTCAATGTTTTCTACCAGCTGCTGAAGCTTGGACGTCTCTGACGCCTGGGCTGAGTCTAAGAGTCCCCCGAAAGGAAACTTGGCTTTGAACTGCTCGGACATGAGAGGCAACAAGGGGTTGGTAAAACTGGTGGCACCGCCTGGGCCACAGTCGGCTGCTGGGGAGCTCAGCGAGCTGCTGCCCACTGGTGGGACTGAGTTGGTGACCACACCACTCTCTTCACTTTTGCCACTGGGAGGTGGCAGAGTAGGCCCTTCCGCTTCCTCTGGGAGCCCACCTAGGTTTCTCGTGGCCAATTCAGGGACCCCAGAGTCACTTTTGACAGAGCCCGGGGGGCTGGCAGCAGAATGGCTGATGGGGATGGGGGCTGGCTCTTCCGTCTTGATGAAGGGTAGGAGGCTGGGGAGGGTCGGGGGCAACGGCAGGCCGACCGAAGTGGTGAGAGTAGGCAGGACCGGTTTGGTGTCTAGCCAGCTGGTGACTGGCTTCTCTGGAGGGATGGACATGCCGTATGGGATGCCGGTACTCGTGGGGATGTTGTCCAAGTGCTCAGGCACGGGGTAAGGGTTCATCTGAATATGAGGGTATTTCTCTTTGTGGCGCTGAAAGTGAACTTTCAGGTTCCCCTTGGTGGAGAACCTGTTCCCACAGATGTTGCACTTGAAGGGCCTCTCCCCGGTGTGGGAGCGCAAGTGGATCTGCAAGGCACTGTCGCTCCCAAAGACCTTGGCGCAGAACCTGCACTTGTGTTTGAAGAACGCCTCGTCCGAAGTGCTTTTCGCTTCGAAGGCAGTGACATTTGGTGGCTTGCTTTTTCTTTGCTGGGCCAAGGCAGACAAGGAGTTTAAATCCTCTGCAGTTGTTCCGACGTTGGGCAAAGGGCTGGGGAAAACGGAGTTAGCAGGGGCCGGCTGAGGTAGAAGTGGATTAGATGCAGGACTTAACAAACTGCTTATTGCGAAAGCTGGTGAGGATGACGCTGAGACTGCTGGGTTGCTGACGTGGGAGGCACCAGCACTTGAAGCCACTTTTTCCGAGGACGGGGTGCTAACCGCGGCCGCCAATATGTTGATATTGGGAGAAGAGCCACTGCTGGATGGAATGATGGGGTTGCCAGAACTGCTCTGAGGTAGCTGGATTGGGGGTAGCTGCTTCACACCACTAATGCTGGCAGATTGGCTGGCGAGGCTCTGCGCTAATCCAGCTGCTGCCGCCAGCTGCTGAGACAAATGGGAACTCAGCGTGGACAAGGGGTTGGCAGATGTTCGTAAAGTACCTTGAGAAGGACTAGAAGATGTTGGCAGGTCTGCGTTCTGAGAAGCCAACAGCAATATTTGGTGACGAATCTGTTCGATCAGTTGCAGCTGGTGGATCTGTTGCTGCTGCAGAGCTAAGAGCTGCTCCATGAGGGCAGGGACGGCCAGCTTGCCCCCCGAGGCCCCACTGCACCTCGCTTCCTGGGAGAACTGGGCCACCGCCACCTTGGTGCTCTGCAGGTTCTCGATGATGACGTTGCTGTTGATCACGGAGAAGTTGCCCAGTGTTGTCAGGTCCCCGAGTTGAGGTAGAGAGGTTGTGAGTGCTGAGGTACCTGGGGAGGGGCTGCTGCTGCAGCCTGGGGCTGTACTGCTGAGGCTGCTGCCACCGCCAGTGCCACTGCTGCTGCCACTGCCGCTTTCGTTAGCAGCCGGGGCCTCTGCCTCCATGGACTCTTCCCGGTCAGGCCCGCTGTGTTCCAAAAGGTCGCTGCAGTCTACTCGATCTGTTTTGTTAGCTGTGTCATTCATGTGTTCCTCGGGGTTATCAGGAGGGGGGCTGGGGGAGAAGGTTTCGGGTGGGGAGGCTGGATTTTCATTTACGATTAAAACTAATTGATTTTTAGTACAGTTCTTCTTGTGAAGCAGAAGATCTGATAATTCAAAGAACTCAGCACAGCACCGGCCACAGACATGGGCGTCCTTGCTTTTCGTGGCGCGACTTGGTTGACCCTTTTCTGTGTCTCCTACAAACATCAAAAGGTATAGGATTAGAAAGGGGATCAGGACACAGAGCCATCCCCTATGACTTACCAAAAAAAAAAAAAAGTTAACCAATTGTTTTCTATTTGCAAAACTCAAATCTGTAACCCTTAGAAACTAATCAATATTACCCTAGGAACATTCGCGATTAATTTTTAAGGGTATGGAGGAATTGCCATCAATCTAGTATCTCAGATAGTCGTGGCCTTCAGATAATTCATCAAAATATAAAATACTATGAATGGAAGACATTGGCGTATAATGAAATTCCATAGAAAAATATTGATTTCCAATATCTTATGCACCTTATTGTCTACCCGTGCAGAGAAGGTCCAGCCACCATCCTGAGGACTTATTAGGCTCTTGAGTTTCTGTCAACCTTATTCATTTTCAACTGATTCAAAGATATCTGTGATAGTTTGTCCTGTCACTAAACTAATTTGTAGTCATTCAGGTTCCAATCAGTTGTTGACAAGGGAGAAAAAAAATGCATATCACCAAGCTGTAGACTGACAACTTGAAAATCACCTCAAGGCCCTACCTGGAACCTGAGCTCAGTTTGTGACAAACACACTTTAGTTCCATCAGTAATGAATCCTCTGTACCACTGCTCAAGACTCACTCGAATACAGAAGGGAAACCAACACCACACAGTGGTGACAATTCGTTACAAGGCCTGCCTGGCACCTATATATCACCCTCTGGCATGTTTATTTTTAAAATTGAAGAATGCAACCCTGGCTACAATTCCACTCATCAAGGAAGATATACCACTAGGGTCCACATGGCAGCATTATGTCCCTAAATACTTCATCAAAAATGCTCCTTTTATCTGTAAAAACTGGCATGAGCTTTACATTACTGATTATACAACAACTTAAAGAAGGATGTTCTGTAAAGGGGAAGTGCTCCCATCCCCTAAGAAATAATTCTTGGTTTAGAGTTTGGAAATGATTTGCAATTCTCCTAGTCTGAATGCCTTTAAAAACAGTTTGCTCTGAACTGTTATCAATTGTTTAACAGATTGTCCTGAACCTTTTATTATAAAAATCCCTTTATTTCATGTTTGTTTCCACTGGTTGCTCAGATGTCTTCTCACTGAGATCCATTTGTAAATTAAACATAAAAATCTCCAACTCCAAGCTAACACCCTATTCAAAGACAGGATGGCGTCCCATTGTTTGCCCAGCATGGGGAACACCAACTTCTGTTGTACAAATGGTGTGTGGTCATCTACGAAGGCTGTGGAAAAAAAAAAAAACAAAAACTGTTTAATTCAAGGATTACCTCCCTGCATGCTTTTCTGCAGAACTGAATCAGATAATAGGTAGTTTCCATGACTTCCAAATTGAATCTCCCAGAAAACTTGCAGGAAAAAAAAAAAGTAAATGCAGATAGGAATAAATGCAAAATCAAAATGTTGCTTTTTTCAGTAAACTTAAGAGTCTGCTCAGAAGAGCGGGTCATTTGCCTTTTTGTAGTAAACATCAAAAAAACTTGAGTGGTTTTACATTCCAGAAAATAAAATTAATACCTAAATAGTACTTTCTGAAAATTCCTTGACTCTATTTGCCTTGAATGATGCCGAAGTTGATTAGAACCCCTGGTAAAGTAGCCAAATGCATGTACACTTTACTCACGGGGAATGTTACTTGAGTAAGCTAAGTTATACTTAACAAGCTAGCTTTCCTAATACCCAGCTTTTAATCTCCACAAGGGTATAGCGCAATATGCATTAACGCCACCAAAGAAATCTTAGTTGTAGCAGAAAATACCAAAAATGATTCGGTTTTAATTTAATGTTTGATCATCCTAATTGGCACTGGATTCCTATGCACATTGAAGGTGCCGTTTTAAGCACATTTTTCCTGTCTCTCCTCCTGCCCTTAAAATTATACAAATAAAATATTAGATGAAATTTGCTAAAGTTATGTTGCTTAACTTGGGACAAAAATAATGTGACAAAAATTCTGTTTAAAGCTTCTTATTTTGACAACCAATTTTAAATGATGCATCCATTTTAGATGCTTATTTTAAACTAGGAAATGCAATTCCTAATATATTCAACAGAAATGTTATTTCTTTCTCTTTGCACATTTCCATATGTAATGGTTATGTTTCCATCTACTTTTACAGCCAATTATGAAGGAACAAAAGCTATTCTGTTTGTTCACACATTTTCAACAAAATGCATTAAAACTATTATGTCAGCATGTTCTATTAAGCTCTGCATTCAGTGGAAAATACTTTTCAACCAGCTCACATTTATCAAAACATAAAGCCACTTTAAAACACAGTTTTGCTTGGTCAGCTGGGCTTAGACAAATAATGACAGATTCAGAACTAAAAAACTAGCAAGGGAAATCAGAAAACTGACTTCATCAATTGTACACATTACAATGTAGTTGCTTCAAATATTTAGCACATCTGTGCTTATGATTAAAGGACATTGTAATTCTTTATAACTTGCAAACATCTGATATTCTCATAATATAGACAGAAAATAAAAGAAAGGTTACTTTACAGGGTTTAACTGATTATTACTTCCCTGCACTTGAATTCTGAATTTGTGCTGCCTGAAGAGTCACTTGAGAATTTTCAAGTTTGTCAACCTGAACATTTTTATATTTAGGATTGTGCTAACTGGAGAGAAAATAAAGATGCTTAAAAATAAAAGCCTGCTTGCTTCTAAGAAAGAGACTGTGTTAAAAAGTTACCCATATTTTAGCTTAGATTTTCACAACATTTTAATAAGCTGACATCTGATCTCACTGTAGAGTCAACTAATTTAATTTCCTGATGTTTATGCACCCTCCCACCCCCACCCCAAAACCTTGGTATCTATTTTGATTTATTTGAAAAGCAGGTGTCGCTACACTGTAATAATTCCGAACTTTAAATCTATCTGTATTCTGAACAGAATTCCAATGAATCAGCTAAAAAACAAGAGAAAACATGAGGACTATTTGAATCTTTAACTACACAGGGAATATTTGCAGTTGTAATAATATACACATATTCTCTCTCACACACAACAGAGGAACATGTTCTAGTTCATTTTTCTGATCATCTGCTATCTTACATCTCTCAAAAATCTGTTACACAGGATTGCAACTGGTGACCTCATTATAGTAAATACAGTTGCCTTGCTCCTTGTACTATGGTGAAAATAACAATCCAGTTCCTTTTCTATGGCTTTTGCATACAAATTAAAGAATTAAAGTCATTTTATAGTCCTAGTAAGACAGGAAAATTTAAGAAGCATGAGTTTTCTATGTACGCACACACAAAAAGTTACTTGGAATTTTCTGGGCCTTCTTTGGGGAGGGGAAGAGGGTGATCTTATACCTCCACTAAATTTATACAAAAAAATCTCAGATGTTTTAGTTCCTAACGTACTATTTAGATACTTAGTGCCCAACTCAAATTTTCAGTTATTCATCATCTGAACTGTACAGAATTGGAAGCAGAAAATCAAAGTGTTTCAACTTATCTATCTACTGAGAAAATAAAAATAAAACTATGCTCCCCAGACAGAACGGTTTGACCAGCCAGGAAAGGAACAAAAAACCAAATGCCCCCCACACGTAAGGGTTTTACCCGCCCGTAATGTAAAAAAAAAAAAAACAAAAACAACCCCCCCCCCCAAACAAACACTTGACTCTACCAGATTTAGGGGTTTTTGGAGGTCCTCAGAAAGATACTCACTATACTTCACATTATTTTATGATTGCATTTACATTTTTTTTTTTAATAGAACCTCTCACGACAGTGGTTTTGGAGTTCGTAATTTTAACAGGCTATTTCTTTTCTTAGACCTATTTGGAAAGGCTATCACAAACATTCGACTGATTGAATTTTAGTCTTTTTTAATTTTTACTTTCGAATAGATCTGGGACAAGCTTAAGTCTAGAATGTTCAATGTAAGACTCTGAAGAAATTTTCAACACTGTGGTATATGCTGTGTATATTTTTCTGTATTGTCTAAAGTTTCTTCTATGTGATATGCAACCACATGACAAATTTACTGGTACCCTGTAAGCGCCCTTAGTGGTCTGACCAGGATTAGTGTATTCTTGAGTGGAAGAAAACAAATGAAATCTCTGAGAAAGTCACAACATGGACAAGACACTCTTTTTAAAGTAGTGATCCAAGCCCACCTAATGCACACAATAAATGAAAGGGCGAAAAACGTCTTTCCCATGGATGAATCAAACTGAACACTAGATGGGGTTCCAGTTGCAAGGGTTTGTTCAAAAACTTCTTTGTGGCTTTCCTCTTCCAGTGACGCGTAAAAGAGAGACTCCTTAAGGCGAGATCTAAACTTTGACTACATAAACATTGGCAAAGGCACAAGAAACTAAATCCCTGTTGTTTAAGGGTAAAACTGAGCTATGGGAACTACCTGTCAATCTTCCCCTTTGGGGGTCTGGCATCTGAGGGTGACAGGGGAATAAGGTTAGGAAAAGAAGCCAAACTGATAAGGTGAAACTAAAATAAACTACGAACTTCCTGCTAAGTGACTAGCAAGACTCAATTTGGGGGTCACTGGGAAGATACTGAAGGACATATTACGATCTGGACCTTGTCACCTCTGCATGGGAGGAGGCTAGCAAAGGTTAAAACAGCTCCACACATCCAGGTTTCTAAAGCCTGGCATACAAAACTTTTTTCTTTTGGGGGGGAGGGGTGTCGGTTCTCCAGTTAACTTATCATCTCTTTCGATAAACTGCTAAACTACTTCAATTTAAATAGTTGAAGAATATTTTGAAATAAAGGGTGGTCTACACCGAGATGTGTCTTAGAAAAACCTAGTTAAGGCTGCAGAAGGATTTTGTTCTGGTTCCTACACAGAGCTTAGCTTTTAACAATTTCAAAAACCTTAGCCAGTCCGCTTATTTCTTCTCCAGTTTCTAGGAAGATTGCCACAAGAAATGTGAGTTTCTGCCTTCCAGAGGACTCCGTTGGTAAGGACAACTTATGGCTCCAAAAGTATAAAGGAAAGAAATAGACACGCTCCCCCCCCACCAAAGAATAATCTAGAAGTTGGCACTTGTGCCTGAGAAGTATAGGGAAAGTTGGTACAAAATAAACTACAAAAAATTCAGAATCACGACCTTGTGTGCTTGCTTTTAACATTTTAGGAAACGTGTGCAGCCTAAAGCAATTTCAGAAAACAGTTTGCATTTTCTCATCCAGAATCTTCTATTATGTCAAACTTAAAAATAGGCCTGATTTCAACATGAATTCTTCCCAACTGCCTTATCTTGCAGGTGTTAGTTTTTCGAAAAAAGCAATTAATTATAGTTCTCCCTAACCTTTCGGGCCCAGAAATCAATGTGTTGCTATTAAGCTGCTCACAATGAGTAAGTGACTTTGGTAAATAACAGAATTTTATTATTAATATAAATAAGGAAATTTTTTATGATACTTCAGAGGAGAGTTCAGTGTTTTATCCAAGATTCATGGATTTTATTTTTCTTCCAATATTATCTTTTCCTTAAGAGAGCTGAGTACCAAAATACTTTCTTGATAAATGAATGGAGTCTGAATGGGCCATCCATGAGGTTCTAAGAATCTTAAAAGAATCAGAGGAGGAAAAACCCAACATACACACAGATGCACGCAAGGATACACTAAAATCCCAATCCCTAGATTTTAATCATCCTTTTCCTCAGGATTATTTACCTCAATGAATGTGCTTTCCAGGGGCAGTCATCTTTCTCTAAGTAATTTGAGACTTGTTGAATATGATCTGAGGGACAAGTCGTATTTGCCATAATCTTGCTCTCATTAGAAACAGAAAAATTACCAAGTTTAAAATTATTTTAAAGTGTTTCTGACATTACAGTTGCACTAAAGTAGAATAAAATATCAGCACACTAAGGGCAACTATTGGTTTTTTGAACTTGCTTCGATGAAGCTATCATCGTGGCCGCTCAGAGTGGCTTGGGCTTTCCTGGTGAGCAGGGACACTTCAATACACACTCGCAGGGCACACCACAGAACCGTGGGACCGTCCATGCTGCAGGGCTGCTGTCCCTGAGGTCTAGAAACTTTTCTGGGTCCCACTCTGTGTGGGTACCATGAAATGCAAGGTGCTGGCATAAAAGAAGAGCACAAATTAGATTTAATTTACTTATGTTGGATGTTTCAGTTACCGTATTCTAAGACCATCTCAAGCCACAAGAAAAAGTAACCATAATGTTTGGAGAAGGGTTTGCTTTCTAAAAATTGAACGACCTTTATATACACATAAAAAACCAGAACAAAACAAAAACCCTTAAAACTCTTAGAAGTTTGTGTAATGTGTGGGTAAGGAAGGGACACCTCCGAATTCACTGCAGAAAAGGTGACTTTTTAAAGCTAACTTTGAGATATGTCATGAACTTTCAATTCTATTTATCTCACAACTATCCCCAAATAAAAGGAACTGGGGTATAGTAGGCCCTCCTGCTCCGCAGGCATTGGGGAGGATTACTTGTGTACTAATATTATTACAACACACTAAATCCTGTAGCCCTATTACAAAATCTACCCTCTAGGCAACTTCTCCCAAACTTATTGTTCAACCATGTAAAAACAGTCATAACCTAAAACCATTACTACTGAAGAAAAAGAGGAGGGGGTGGGGAGAGGTGAGGGCAGAGGGCTAGGAAGGAGGTGTTTCCTGGGGTGCCCCTAACAATTTACTGGTTCTTAGCACAATGAACCAGCTTTGGGGAAGAAAAAACAGGGGAAAGAAAGAGAAAGAAATGAAAAGAGAAGAGAGAAAAGGAAAGAAACTTGATTCAGTTACTTAATTAACTTACCTCAAAGCTCAAATAAACTAAAAAAAAAAGTACTAATAAATAATAATGGTAAGAGGTAGTGAACTCCTTTTATGCTGTCGCTTTATGAGAAGCTTTGACTATTAAAAATTCCGGATCCAGAAGGCAAAAGGCAAAGATCTAGCACGCATCACTTCCCTGCGAAGCCAGTCTTTTATTTTGTTGTTTGAAAGTGTAGAAAATCAGACAAATTTTAAAAATAGACTAAAACAAAAACAAAGCCCTGTCTACTCTCCAGTTTGGTACCTTGTCTACCAATTGCTAATCTGAACAGTATTACAGTGTAAAAGGTCTCACCAGAAACTTAGGAAAAATGAGTGTGGGGACAAGAAGCAGAAAAAAAACAGCTGAGAAAACCCGGAAAAAATACCCGGAGTGGCTGCTGCGGCCTTGGGTAATTTCACCTCGATTTACCCTGCGGGCTAGGTTGCGTTTGGGGTGGAACGCGGGGTTCAGAGGCTCTTTTCAACCGACTGAGAAACTGCAGAGACTCAGAAAGTATGAGGGGCATGGGGGTGGCAAACATTGTAAACGACTTTCTTAGCTGGCATCAAGTCCCCCAGTTTCTTACAGGGACCCCACGCGAGGAGTCCCCTTTCCAGAGTGTCAGGGTGAAGGGAGCAGGGTCCCTTCGCTTCGCTGCGCCCTCGCCCTGCCGAGAGTGAGGCCTCTGGGGAAGCACCGGGACCAAGGGCCTGGCAGCCGCTCAGCTCAGCCGCCGGAGGTGCGGATCCACGGGTACGCTTTTCGGTTCTGCAAGGGCCCAACTCTTTCCTCCGTACCCCCAAGTGCCGCCCGGGACGTGGGCATCCAGAGAAGCATCCTAAGCCGCAGAAACCCGGCTGAGTTTGCCCCTCGTCCTCCCGCAGCCCAGAAGCCAGCAGCGCGCCGGGATGACCCGGGGAGCCGCTCCGTCGCCGCCAGCGCTGGGCCCAGGAGCTCGCAGACCAGTAAAGTGAGACACCTCCAGGACCCTCAGTTCCCTGCCCGATCTCTCCCCACTCTCGGCCGCAGCTCCCGCACCCAAACTTTGTTCTGGACTAGTTCATTCCCTTCGGGACCCACAGTTGTCGCCGCCAGAGGAGAAAGCGAGTGCCCGGGTTTCAGGAAGATTCTCCTCTGGTTGGTAGCCACAAGCTCTGAAAAACTACGCTAAGACCCCTTCCTCGACCCGTGTGGAAGAGTGCAGCTCCAGGATCCGCAGAGGATGCATACCTAACATACGGATGTTAGGGAGTGGAGGTGCAAGCGTTGGGAGGTCAGATCCCAAGATAAATTTGGGGAGCCAGACCCCGACTCCTCGCCTTCTCTGCCCTCACCGTCTCGGGAACAGCCCGCAGCAGAGACAACTCTCCGCTGTAGCCGCGACCCCAGCGTGTCAGGCGCGGGTGCCCAGACACAGGTCCCCACCTTCTTGCAGCTTTGAACCCCCAAAGGCACCCCATTGCGCCGCGCGAGCCGAGGGGGAGTGTGAGCCTGGGGAAGGGGAGGCGCTGCGAACTGTCCCCACGCTCGGGAGTTCAGCCCCGCGCAAGAAGTAAACTTCCTGCCCGCTGGCCAGCAGGGACTAGCGGCCGAGGCCGGGCCGGGGAACCCGGCGCCACGCGGGGAGCGCGAGGGGCCCCCGCACGTAGGCGCGGACCACCTCCGACCGCACCCGCTCCTCGCTGGGCTCCCGAGTCCGGGCTGCGGCTCTTTTCCCCGGAAAAGCCGGGACCAAGAAGCAAGGCCAGGACGCCTTCCCTCCTCCCCCGGGAGGACCCAGCAACTCCGGAAAGATCCAGCCGGGAGATGTGCTAAGTTCTCCAGGGCAGGAGAAGCCCAGCAAAGGCAAATTGAAAATTAAAAAGAAAAAAAAAATACTCCCAGTGGAAAAGGCGATCCGGGATGCGGCAGCAGCGGGAGTGGGCGCGGGGGCTCGCCGCGTGTGCGTGGGTCCGAGTGTGCGTGAGTGTGAGTGAGTGAGTGTGTGTGTGTGTGTGTGTGTGTCCGCGGCGCGGGCCGGAGCACTCACCATCTCGCCGGGGGAGCGAGGCCACTTCGGGGTCGGATTGGAAATGTTGAGGCTTCGCTTGCTTCCTCCGCGACATGCTGGCTCAAACATCAGCTGGGGCAGAATAAAAAATTACTAAAAAAAAATCTTCTCAAAATTACGGAAATCGAGCGGCGGCGGCGGCGGCGGCTCCCCCCGCCCGCCGGCCCGCCCGCCCCCTCCCCGGCTCCCCGGCCCCGGGCGCAGCGCGCATGTGTCCTGCTATAATTATGATTATCAATAATGCATTGCGATTAATCATAGAGGGGCTCTTTGAAAGGCGATTGGCACCGAGCCAGCGCTATTCAAACCCGCTCGCCTTAATCAATTAGTTCGTGATTTGCTGCAGACCCCTGTCTCTCCGCGCGCTGGCCCAATAAGCCGGCCGCGGGGCTGGCTCTGCGCGCCGCGCCGCCCGACACTGGGTTAACCCTCTTTGCGACCGTCCGGGACTCCGCGGCCCGGCCGCTGGGGGCCGACCTCCACTCCACTGCGCGCCCAGCGCCCCGGCCGGCGGCCCCCGCTCCCTCCCTCCTTCCTACCCTTCCCCCCACCCCCTCCATGCCGGGCTGGGCCGACCCAAATTAGCAAGCCCTCCCCGGAATTAAGCCGCTCGGGTGGGGGTGGGGGTGGGGCCGGGCGGCGGGGGCTGGGGACCCAGGCTGCGAGCGCCCTGCGAACTTCCCAACTCCAGCGCTAGGCGCGCCGGCCCGCGGGGGGAGAGAGTCCTGTGGAGGGATTTGGGGGGCCAGCGTCTCTTTTCGTGTTTCTTCGTATCTTTAAGAGCTACCAGAAAGCAGCCCACCCCCACCCCCATTAAAAAAAATAAGCGAGTGGGGAAGAGCCAGCCCCACGCCGGTCCGCCTCCCGCCCACGGTTCGGCCTCCCTCCCGCCCGCCGCCTGGCTCGGCGCTCCTTCGCCCCGAGTTCTCCATCCCCTGAATCCCGGGCTCGCGGGGGCGCGGAGAAGAGGATCCAGGAAAGGTTTGGGAACGTGATGGGTTTGCGGCGGGGGGGAAGGGCAGCTCTCTCGCCACCCCGTCCCCTCCCCCCACGGGGCCCTGATCCTCCAGCTTCTAGCTTGCTCCCTCGCTCCCTTTCTCTACCTCGGACATTCCCAGGACAATTAGGGCTGAAGTTTTCGGGAGAAGCAGCCCCGAGCCCGTGGGATAAGGGGGCGGCTCGACTCCGCCCAGGACCCCTCCTGGACCTCCCCCCCGGCCGCCCGGGTTGGCTGCAGGGCGCGTCACTCCGCGGGGAGGCGGCGGTGGCGCCGCCGAGCCTAGGGCGGGCGGAGAGCTGGGGACCGGCCTGGGCTTGGAGTTCAGTTCCGACCGGGGGGAGGGGAGGGGCTGCTGCTTACCCGGTGCGCGGCAGCCCGCCCCCGGCGTGGGGTGGCGCGACCCGGCCAAGCTTGGTCCTGGACAAGTCCAGTCCCTGGGACCCCCGGACTCCCTGCTCTGGGGAGGGAACAGGGCCCAGCTTGCTGGTTCTAGGTGGTGGCGCCGAGACGGGGATTGGGGGGGGGGGGCGGGGGTATCCTTGTCCGTGCTGCCTGGCGACGCAGAAGCTCGCCTCCACTTTTGGGCACTGGCGGAGTTCGGCGCCCAAACTTTTCGCTCTCACTCCAGCTCCCGGAGCTGGGCTGCAGCCTTCGTGCCCGCGCCCCGGAGTGCAGAGCCGGGAGCCGGGTCTCTCTGCCTGGTGCTCGCGCCCGCGAACCTGGGACTCGGTCGGCTGCTCAGCTCAGCTCTTTTCCCTCGCGCCGCGGGGTCTCCTCGTTCCAAGGTTCCCGCAGTCCTGTGCCCAGAGAACTAAACTAACTAAACTTTGGCTGAGTAGTGGGAGAGGAGGGGTGCGGATACACAATCCCTGCCCTATCTTGCAATCGGGAAAGGAGAGGGCTCATGAGGACGCCCCAGTTTGGGAGCGTCCTTGAGGCTGGATGGTGCCGCGGTCGGTTCGCGCGAAGTGGGCGCCAGTCTCCCGGGCAGAGCTTCGGGTACTCTCGACCCTTACTGCGCTCCCCTAACGTGACCCTTTTCTCTTTCTCATAGCTTCTTCAGTCTTTTCTTTCTTTATTTTTTAAAGGTCTAAATGTTTTGTGCGGGGGGGGGTATGTGTGTGAATGTTTTTGTTGTCCATCTGCTGACTTTTTCCCCTTAATATAACTTCTCCATTCTTTCTCCTTGTTCTCCCTTTTTTCACCTTTTCACCAATCGCAGTTATTTCGCTCTCTCTTTCTCATACACACACTATCTCTCTTACCCCCTCTCTCTTCTGCCTCGCTCCCCTATCTCCCCAGGTCCTGTTGGGTACAGTACATTTTGATAAAAAGACAAACGAAGCTATCAGTGGGGCTGATGTTGAAGAATGAAGATAATAATGTTTCCATAGGTGGTGCTTCAAATGCCATTATTTCTCACTGAATATTTAAAGAGATCTTTCGGCAAAGATGGATCTGTGCGCTCCTGGGGTGCGAGCAACTCGCTTCCCCCAGACCCCCGGGAACATGTAGGGGAGCACAAGTAAATCCCGCACTCCCACCCCTGTCCCGCAAACAGTAGTCCTTGCAGACACACCAATCCGCGCTCGCCCCAGGTACACGCACGCGGCCGTGTGCACTTGCTCACGCGTTTTCCTGATTATGCCATATAAGAGTTTGGAGCTGCCCGCATCCGTCACTAACAAGCTTGGTTTCTTTATAAAGTCCGGGCCTCCCTGGCACCGCGTGCTGCCGGGAACCAAGCCGAGCTGGCGGCCCCGCAACCCTTCCTGCCTCACTGCGCGGGGAGTGCGCCACGGGAAGCTCCGGGAATAGCTTCACACGTGTTCGTTGCTTGCTCTATGGTAGGATGAAGATGAAGGGGGTAGAGAGTTTTTTCTCCCCCCCAAACACTGTAACAAACAACCAAACGAAATGAACATGCAGAATCAGCTTCGTTATGTTCAATTAAAAAATGGTCAAGGAGAGACGAATTAATTGGGGGCATCCAAACTTTAGTAACTTTTTTCGTTCTTTTGCGCCCTCGACGGCGTGGAAGCCGGCGTTTCGCTCTGCTCTCGGCGTCCCCAGCTAATTTCTTGTTTGTTTTCTTTCACTCGGTGGCCAGAGCAGAGGAGAGGGGCGGCGGAGGAGGGGGGATGGGAGGGGGGGGGATGGTCGCAATGGCCGGGAGAGGAGAATTGGTCTGTATTGTTGATGGCGATACATCAATTATCGACCATTGTCTCGGGCCCAAGTTCCATGGTTCGCTTGTGCCGGCGCCGCAGTGTCAGGGCGCTGGCGAGGCTCCGCATGCCGCGATGCAGAGGAATAATTAAGTCAATAAAAAAACCGGAGACAGTGGGGCTTAATTTTTATTTTTGAGCAGGTCGACAGGCGGCAGCGAATGCGAGTGAGGCGCCACAACTGGGGTCCCTCCCCACGGCCTCTGACCCCAGAGGCCTTCGCTCTCTACACCGGGTCGAGCCATCCTGGAGGGAATCCGGGCGGGTAGATTCGGACTCGCAGGTTCCTCCGGAATAAGAGGGGCCGATCCGCGCTGGGGAGTGAAGTGCGGGCAGCCTGGAGAGAGGCGGCAGCTGCGTCAGGGTCGCGACCTCCTCGCGGCCGAGAGGAACCTAACTCGGGGGAGGCGCTTGGCGAGTTGTGTAAACTCCCAGCTTGGGGGTTCCATGCTTGTTTCTACCAATATGCCCCCTCAGTTTTCCCAAAACGTAGCCTAGAGCTGCCTGGGTGGGTTGGTGGGGCAGAAGGGCTGTGCCCCAAGGCCGCGGGCCACGATTTAGTTCCCAGCAAAGGGGTTTCCGGGCTGCCCTCTCCAATCGCAGATTCTAGAAAGAGGTGGGGGCAGTTGAGACCCCTCATTCTGAGACTTGGCCCTTCTACCCGCAAAAGTATCTTATTTTGGCCCAATTTGACCCCGGGTCTGGGTTGGGGCCTGGGATGAGGCCTTGCCTGGGCTCCTGACCCTCTTTCCCGTTCTTCCGGAACTGGGTGGGCACCCAACCCAGAAATGTTGGGCGCCCTCACGCACGCTGCCTGCACCTCTTTCCTCGTCCCCCGGCTCCAGGCCCTGCTGGCCCCTGGCGGAGGCTAGGAAGGCTGTAGAGGAGGTTTCGTTTTCTTACTCTAGCAAAAAGCAGCGAAAAGGCAGCAGCGGCGCCCCGAGGGCGGGGGAGGAGGCTCACGGATGGTATCACCGTTATTGATGGGGAAACGTTCGGGGCAGGAGTCCGGAGATCAGGTTCCCAGTCCCTCCCCTCCCGGGAGGTGGGTGGGACAGAGCTGCTAGTGAGCTCTGAGTGTGTGTATGTGTGTGCGTGTGCGCGTATGGGGGGCGCCTGAGTGCACCCGCATTCACCACCCAGGGTTTATTTGTATTTTCCCAGTCCGAAAGGTTTTTTTTTGGTGGGGGGGCGCTCGTAGAGAGAGGAAAGGTTGAGGTGGCTTGCACTCTAAGCCCTTAGGACACTTTCTCAGGGTTGGGGCTGAGTGGGAGAAGAGGGTTAGGAAAAATGACATAAAGCAAAGTCGAGTTTGGAAAGCTTACTATAGATTTGGATATTTTTCCAAATCCCGGACTTCGCTTTCCCGGGAGTTTCAGAAACTCCGTTTTTAACCGAAGTGCTGTGGCTTAAATAATAACCTCTCCTCGAACACCGCAGCGGTTTCGAACCCCAGGCCTGGGGAAGCAGGCTCCGGTGGGTGCCCCCGCCCCTAGCCAAGTCTACGCTGTGCGCCCGGAGCACTTGTGCTCAAGCTGTTTAATCCCAGAGGCTTAAAGGCGCATTTGAGGGTAGAGGTGAGGAGGGGTGGGGGGACCTCTGCGGCCCATCGCTAAGGGCTAACTCCAGAACCGCGCCGGGTGCTGCGCGGGGACCCCGCGTCCAGTCGCCGGCTCGGGCGAGATTCAGCCGAGGCAAGCGGAGGGCGGACTTGGTAACTACCGGCGTGCGTCTCAGCCTAGAATCGCTTTGAGCCTGCCCCCGGCAAACTTCGTTTTTCTTCCCTTGGAGGGCCATTCCAAGCGGCATTTAGCAACTGACTTCGCTAGCGACTGCAAGCTCTAGTGATTTTTATTTTCCGTCCACACTGGGCGTCTCGCATTTACACTCACTGCGCCCCGCATGCAACAGTGCCTCGCTCAGGGGTCTCAGGGAATGAAATTCCTCTCAATGAAAACGTCCAGAGGTAGAGAAAGTGGAAAAGGCTAATCAAATTTATAAAAAGAAAACGTTTGCTACCTTTTGGTTCAACCTCTTTGCGGTTTTCTAAGCGTGGCAAAAAAAAAAAAAAAAAAAAATCGTCACCTTGCAATAGTGTAGCTAATTCTTGGAACCGACTAGTGGGATGTTCACCAAGCCCAGCAGGGCGCACAGATTCCTCTGCCAGCTCGAGGAGGACTTCAGGATCCAGCGAAGAGTGACTAGTTCCTACATGTCTTAAGTAGGAAGTAGGTGTGAGATCTGTACTCCCAGCGTGTCCTTTTGCAGAGACTGGGTGTCTGCCAGGAAACTCATTTTCATTCATAACGGAGATCCTCTCAAACGACCTCCCTGTGGCACTCCTGGATGGGCTAATTTAGCAAGCCTCTTGTAACAAAGTTTTTTTTTTTTTTAACTTATACATGGCAACTTAAAAAAAAAAGCAAAACGTCCATTTTTAAAAAACAGATTAAAAATTCTCAGAGATGGGCATTTTGGTTTTATGAAAAAAGTGTGTGCAGTGAAACTTTGGTGAATGGCTTCTCTCTGATAGCTTTCATGCAGGGAGGCACCTTTTGGTTTCTGTCTGGTTTCAGAACTTTGCTGGGGGACTGACCCTTCCCTGTGAGCAAGGCCTGCCTGTCACGTTATTGGTAATTGACAAATCCCACAAGTCTCAGCTGAGCTACTATGACTTTCAAACAGGGAATATTTCTCAGGGTTTCTGGCTACTGACTTTTGAGTGAAGTTTTTTTTCTCTCTCTCTTCTTTTCTCTTCTCCTCTCCCCTCCCCTCCCCTCCTTTCCTCTCCCCTTCCCTCCCCTCCCCTCTCTCCTCCTCCTCCTCCTCCTCCTCCTCCTCCTCCTCCTCCTCTTCTTCTTCTTCTTCTTCCATTCTCTCTCTCTCTCTGGAAGAGAGAGAGATATTTCTTCTTGGGGCTTCAGTTGGAGTCACAGTTGTTTTCTTTACTCTGTCCCCATCACAAACTTCAATTCTCAACACAACACTGTGTAACCTTTTCAGGTCAAACCCATGTTCTTTCCTTTTCAGCTTCATATGTGTGGCAGATTAGGAAGGAGCAAAAGAAAAGGGGAGAGGAAATATCTCACCCATCTCTTCTCCCTCCTTCCCCTCTCTCCGTTTGTTTTCTTAATTATTGCACCATCTCCTTTTGTTCTCAATTTTTATCCTTATTTGTCTAGTCACGGGAACAACACTGTTCTCTCCAAATTATCCAGTTTAACAGAGTTTTAAATTTAAGACCAACATTTCCCAATGCCAAACCTGTGTCTCTCTGCTTTCTTATACCTTCTCAAAAAAGAAGCAGATATCTCTTAAGCCATCATCCCAAACCCACACACTGACGTTAGGACTTAGCCCCAACCCTTTCTTCTACTTTGCAATTATAAATGCTGTCTTGGCCTCCACTCTTTCAACTGGGGTTTCCCCACTTCCCCCAGACTGTTCCAGCCCTGCAGAAGATGTCCCCAGGATGCTGCTCGGCCTGTGGAGCACATAACTTTTGTTCAAATCCTGCAGTGGCCTTTGCTCAGGGGCCGTAATGGGTGCTCTGCCGGACTCATTGGGAGGGTTGGGATAAAGCTCACATCTTCCAGGGTTGTTTCTGTTTTTTATTTTTTCCTGGGCTCCAGTTTGGGAGAGTAGCTGAGCCACCCAATTCCTATTATCTCAGCCCTGGGGCCAGCCTCTCTAATACTCATCACAGATATTCACTGTGGGCCACCTTGATTCCACATGTGCTACTTGGATATTGAGAGTGAAGACTCAGATCCGATTATTTGGGCACACATCCTGGTTCTAGCATTTAACACTCTCCTAGATGTGTGTCTCTATGGAGTCTTGTTCAAATTAATATTGCTACCTTCTGTTTCTTGCTTCATTAAATGTATCTAATGGAGAAGCACGCAGCGCTGAAGCGCATCTAACAAGGAGTCAGTAGCTCCTCCTGCTAGAAGTGTGAACTCTACATGCCTCCAATAGTCTCTTCATCCAGTAAGTAGAAATAATATTAGTCCTTATTTCCTAGAGTTTTGAGGGTCAAGAGAATTAATGTGTATGAAGAATTTACAATAGTGGCTGATGTATTATTAGCACAATATAAGCCTTAACTATTACTGTTATTACTTCACAGTGTTATGAGGATGAAATGATACCATATGGTTAAAATATCATTCTCCATTCATCCATGCGTCCATCCATCCATTTATTCATTTACTTTGCACAGTTATGTGCCAGGCATAGAGGATATAAACGTGAGACAGACACTGTCAATCTTTTTCTTGCTTACAGGCAATGAATCAAACAGATTATTTCCTGGGAATGTACTGTTGCCTGGCTCAGTGTTAAGAGAGAAGGGAATAGTATGTTGGGAAGGGCAGAAGCACTTTTTGATCTCAGGGAATTTCTAACAGTTGAACAGGCATGCCAATTAATAAATTTGAGACTAGAGCAGGTCATGCACAAGCCTAAGCCCAGTTGTGCCTGTGAGTCTTTGGGGCCAGGGACAGATCATCTTCATGTTTCTGGAAGGTTCATGAGCACTGGTGGACATGGATGTGGCCTCTCAGGTGTCAGCCTGTATTCATCTGTTTGTTTTATTTGGCTGACACGTTTAGGTATGTATACTCCTCTTGAGTTTTGCAGAAACCAAACAATAAAACAGGTACTGTTGTTTCTTTGGGTTTCCAAAGACGTGAACCCCATTTATGGTGTCCGAGGCCTCATTTTTCTGGATTGTTTTGCTTGCTTCCCCCAAATCAGTCGTGGTCCTCGTTACAATAGAGGATTCTGTAGCCCATCCTAGTAGCTGGGATAGGAAATCTTCCAGACAGTCTGTCCTGCCCTCCTAGGTGTGTGTCTACGGGGTCTGGCTTCAGAGCCTCTGAAGTTGCTGTTGTGGCCAGCTCGTTCTAAGCATTATTAACCATGCTGTGACCAAATGCAACTTAACATTTGAAGGCAGAATGCAAAGTGCGCTCATGAAACCCTCTCCCTGTGCTTTGAGATGAAAACACTTTTTTATGGTTAGAATCTGGAAAGGGAATGAAAATCTGAGCAAAAAATACCTGTTCACAGTGGAGCTGTTGTGTAAAATGAGAGAGACGACAGCGGATGTTGTGCCATTTGCCATGCAATCCCGGCTTCCCTGGGAGGCACCTGACAGCAAATGAAGTTTAAGACATTCCCAGATGTCAGCAAGCCAAGGGTGAGGTTTCTCTTCTTCCTGGTGTTGGGGAAGCAGACTTGATTTAATCTGTTGTTTGATGTCCTTCTCAAAAATAGTGTCTGGGAGTGCTGGCAGAGGGAGGCTTTATTTAGAGGCTCTTAGGAGCTTGGCAGTATGTAAATTATATGTGAGTGAGTGTCCCTCAGAGTTCCTGGTGGCCACAGTCAGGGGGATTTAAACATGATTTAGCATTTCTGATGATTTGTAGGAAAGTTGCTGTAGGCTAGTGCCCTGGGGATAACTGAGGTTGGCTTTCTCAGTGTTAAACAGGGTTGTGCCTCCTTGATGCTGGGTTGGGTCTGGGCCTCTATCAGGGAGTTCTGGGAGTTTTGAAAACAAAAGGATTTATAATTTTAAAAACTACAATTCAATCTATAGTGTTCTTTCCCCCTCGAATTCTTTCATTTCCCCACACATTCATTTAACCGATATTTATTGAGCAGTTTTGCTATTCCAGTAAGCATTGCAGGCATGCAAGATAAAATGGTGCTCTTGAAAGGCTCTTCAGAAGGACCTGAGAGGTGAGATGTGCATGAGGAGAAGGGTTGACTCTGCCAAGATCTGGGCAGCGTTCTAGGCCAAGGAAAGGGTGAGTGCAAAGATTCTGAAGCAAGAATGAGCTAGGAGAAGTTTGCTCTTTTCTTGTTTTCCTTTTTCCTCTCTTCTTCCTTGTTGTTACACTTTCAGGACAATTGGGGAAATTAAGTTTCCTTTTTCCAAATTGATTTTTCCAGTAGAATGGACAAAATAAATCGTGGAATATCCGTACAGTGGAATACTACTTGGAAATCTGAAAGGAATGAACTGCCAATACCTACAGATAAGTCTCAAAAGTATTATGCTTAATCAAAGAAGCCAGAACCAAAGGGATACATACATACAGTTTGCTTTTATTTATATAAAATTCTTAAAAAATGCAAACTAATCCATTGGGACAGAAAGCAAATTAGTGGTTCAGTGATTGCCTGTGGAGGGGGGAGATATTGTCAAGCCACAAGGAAACTTCGGAGGATAATGGAATGTTTGTTGTCTTGATTGTACTGATGGTTTCAGTTACATACCCATTTCAAAACTGATCAAATTGTATACTTTACATATATGCCATTCCTATATTTCCACTGTATTTTAATGACCTCGAAAAGTTGGATTTCTGTTTTCTGAAACTGTTGGAAACAGATGTTGTGTTTGAAGTATTTAAAGGGAAAGGGGAAATTGCCACTGTCATATTTGAACACTTGAAGCCTAAGAGGTCTCTGGAGGCCCAGTCACATTGGATCTGGGAATAAGCACTGGTTGGGCTGGGAATGGGGCTGGGCTGGCATTGCACCACCAGCAGTGGCCCTGGGAAGAGCATCAACTTTTCCCTGTGTTTTTAGGTAGTAATGACTCTTTCTAGTATTCTGCCTGGAGAAAAAAGACCTTTGAATGCCAGGTACTAATCTAGTCTCAAAATTAGATGTCCTGCCTGTGATGAGACAGAAAAGATCTTAGTGACAGGCACATCCAGAGGGAATTCAGGGTGTAAGATTGGATCAAGACAACTCATACCCTCAAACTAACCTATGGCTCGCTGAACAGATGACTTTTTTGGTGTGCCGTGGACGACTAGTAGTGAAGGACCATCTTTGGTGAAGAACCAGTTGGTCCCCCCATCAATCCATCATGGACCAATACTTTTGTGGAATATAATAAAAATATATTACTAGAAAAAACTTAGATAGGAAACAGAATCTCACAAACCGTAACCTAAATATTGTACTATAGATTACAGGTTCGGCAACCATGAAATTATCTGGCAATTTCCAAGGTAACTTTTCAGTGCTTACTTTTTCCACGGTAACTTTTCAGTGCTTACTTTACTTTTAATTTAATTTAGTTATAGCATTTCTGACCGCTAACAAATAAATCATAGATCACATGGTCCACGGGCCACTGTCGGCGTAGCCTTGGAATAGTCCAGAACTTCACAACCAGTATGGCGGCCAGGCAGGTAGAGTTCTATGAGATAGTGGTTCTGGTTAGGGATCAGGGCAGCTGGGTAGGACCTGGGGCACCTGAGTCCCCAGGGCCAGTTGCCTCTAGTCACGGGAGCTTCTTCCTTTCATCACAGTGAGCTGCACAGATGTTAACAGCTGTCTAAGTGAAAGGTTGTGGGGGTGCCACAGACCAGTGGTTGTTACTCTTGAGTGTGCCTAACAGTTAGGAAGAGAGGGCTTTGGTAAAAATGCCTATTTCTGAACTATAACGTCAAAGCCTCTAATCCAGGAATCTGGATTCACACCGATACCCTAGTTACACCATGGTTGACTCCAGTGGGTGTGTTCATGGTCAGGAGCACCTGTGCAGCCGCCGTGGAGGGCACAGGTGCGCCTGCAGTTCTCTCTTCAGATAAATGACCAGCTGAAAAGCTCGGGGAGCTTCAGACTCTTCAGGACAGCCAGAAAGTCAGGCTCTCCCTGTGAAGAGTCAGGCCCCAGAAAAGCTGCTGAGGAGACATCCCTATTGTCAGTGGAAACAGTCTGCCTGCTGCCCCTTGGGAACTGGGCACCGTGGCATGTGGCCGCTGGCCACGGTTCCCATCCCTGTGACTTCCTGGGCAGAGTAGATTCTTTCCAGGTCCTGGCTCTCGAGGCGAACTCTTGGTCAGAGGTATTCGGTGGCTGCTCCGTAGCTGCAAGGGAAGCTTGGATGTCTGACATCTGCAGCTTCTGTCATAGGGGTAGGGCGTTCTTTGAGCTGAATGAACCAGAAGAGTATCAGGTGTCTGTGCCAACTCTCCCACAGCTGTCTTCTTACCCTCCTGGGTATTGCAGAAAGCCCACTCTGAGTGAGTGCCAAACAGAAGCAAGTCTGGTTTTTGGCACCTGGCCCAGGGCCCCTCTGTTGAGCCTCACGCCCTGCGTGTGAACGGGATTCTGCCTCCTACACACTCCTCCCAGCTCAGCTTAGCCTCCTGGGTTGGAAGATTTTTAGGAAGACCCATGGGGTATCATCTGTCCTCAGCAGACTTTGGGATGTTTTCAGAAAAAGGGAAAAGAAAAGGTGGCTGTCTTTGGATATATGTTTGCTGGGACTTGGGCTGAACATGGTACACTCATTAGCTCAATAAATTGCCCTAGGAACTCTCTGTCTGAAGTGTTCCTATTTTTCCCCTTTACAGAGGAGAAAGCTGAGGCTTTTGAGTGATTTCCCTGGAATCATGGAGCTTTGAAGCCGGCCCATGCCTAAAACCGGGTCTAGTGACCTTTTTATAAGAAAACAAAACTGAATGAAACTAAATGACAAGATAGGTTTCAAGTTTAGAGAGCCCAGGTGAGGAAGGAATTTGGGGCAGAACATTCAAGTTCACAGCAGGGACAGGATCTTGACCTCCATTTTGATTTAAGATGTTAGGAAGACGCAGTTTGAGGGTACAGACTCGTTAATATCTCAGGAGCTGTGGTTGCTTTGTATTTTTTTATGGGTGGTCTTTAAATGCCTTTGATTTGGAACTGATGAAACTGATGGAGAGCTTACAGCAAATCTCACCCCAGCCCAGTGAATTAAACTGTCTTTGAACTTCTGATTCCGGATGAGTTCGTGACTGATGCCAGCTGTCAGTCTGAGTGACCTCCAGCCCCCAATCCTGCCTTAAGTATGATTCAGTAGTTACAATAAGCAGAAACCTCTTATTTTGGCTCTGATGAGTATTGTTGAAAAGTAGTACAGGAAGAGCAGAAATAGCCACAATTTAGGAAAAGATGTCTGAATTAAGACTCTCATTCTGTCTATTAGCAGCAGGGTTTGACCCATGTCTCCTAATGTGGTAGGGCTTTAGTCTCTTCTTATGCAAACCACGTGACTTTTGTTTTTTTGAGACAGATTCTCACCTTGTCACCCTGGGTAGAGTGCCATGGCAGCATAGCTCACAGCAACCTCTAACTCTTGGACTGAAGTGATTCTCTTGCCTCTTGATGACATGGGTGGTAACTGTTCAGGCTCGGAGTGTTTATCCCTAGATCAATTTTTTTTAAAATTTCAGATTAATATGAAGATATACATGATTAGGTTACATTGTTTTCATTTGTTAGGTAACAACACCCAGGCACCTGTCACAATGCCCAGCTAGTTTTAGAGGCGGGATCTTACTCTTGCTCAGGCTGGTTTCAAACTCCTGAGCTCAGGTGATCCACCCTCTTCAGCCTCCCAAATGTACTAGGATTACAGGCGTGAGCCACTGCTCCCAGCCCAAACCAAGTGACTTTATCCGAGTAGTCACTTGCCTGGGACATGATAAGAGGCCACGAGACTGCCAATCCCTCAAGGGCAGGACACACAGTGGGCACTCAATAAATAGTTACTGAATGAATGAATTCAGACAGAGAAGGGGTATTGCGGTTCATCTGTGCACACTCAGAAATGGTGACAGATGCTAGCAGGCTCGTACTGTCACTGCAGAGCAGTGCCACAGACTTTACTGTGCTCACAAATAACCTGGGATCTTGCTGGAAAGAAGATTCTGAATTGGAAGATCCAAGGCAGGACCTGAGCGTCAGAGTTGGGGATGAGCTCTGGGGCCCTGCCGCTGGCGGTCACGGACCTCTCTTTGTGTAATGAAGGGCCGAGTGGCCAGTGGTCACTCCAGCTGGTGATCCTCCAATAACAGCATGACTCAGCTCAGTCTGTGTTGGGAAATGTCACCAGCCTGACAGCACGGCTGCCAGGGAAAGAGAAGCGGGCTGCCCTTCACTCCCAAGTGGCGGCGGGGCACCTGCTCACATGTGGTGAACACGATGGCTCCGACTGCCCGTTACTCTGACTCATTAGTCTGCGGCACCAGCATTAATGACCACTAATCCTTGTTAGAGATGGTGCATGGTGAGGACCAGCCATGTGTGTTTGGCATGGGATAGGCACTCAGGAAAAGGAGGCTGCTGCCCTGATGATGATGACAATTGTTTTATGAAATCCTTTCACATCTCATTTCCTTCTCTCAGAAGCCCGATGACATGGGTGGTAACTGTTCAGGCTCTGGAGTGTTTATCCCTAGATCAATTTTTTTTTTAATTTCAGATTAATATGAAGATACAAATGATTAGGTTACATTGTTTTCATTTGTTAGGTAAAGTCCCTGTTGTAGTTGTGTCCAACACCCAGGAGGTGTGCCATAGACCCCTACGCTGTGCCCATCAGGTGGAAGCCACCAATCCCCTGCCTTCCTGCACCCCTCCCCCAACTTGAATTTAATTTAGTTTTTCTCTTGTGTGGGTGTGTATTAGTTTGTCGACTGGCTTGATATTAGTATTGGGTACTTGCTATTCCATCCTTGTGATACTTTACTAAGGAGAATTTTCATTAACTCCATCCAGGTTAATACCGAAAAATGTAAAGCCTCCATCTCTTTTTATGACTGAATAGTATTCCATGGGGTATACCACAGGTTATTATTCCTTTCATGGGTGGATGGACACTTGGGTTGTTTCTACATTTTAGCAATTATAAATTAAGCTGCAAATGTGCTTATGGTAAAACTATTTTTTTTCTCCTAGGTAGATACCTAGTAATGGGATTGCAGGATCAAATGGGAGGTCTAGCTTGAGTTCTTTGAGGGTTCTCCATACTTCTTTCCAAAAAGGTTTGATTAATTTGCAGCCCTACCAGCAGTGTGAAAGTGTTCCCTTCTCTCCACATCCACACCAGCATCTGCAGCTTTGGGACTCTGTGATGTGGGTCATTCTCACTGGGGTTAGGTGATATCTCAGGGTGGGTTTGATTTGCATTTTTCTAGATCATTTTTGCTTGGAGCAGTGGTTTTCAACTAGGGGCAAGATCTGAAGACATTTTAGGTTGTCACATTGGGGGATGCTACCAGCCCCTAGTGGGTAGAGACCAGGAGGCTGCTGCACACCCTGCCCAGGACAGCCCCCCACAATGAAGAAGCATGACACCCCAAATCCCGATAGTGTTAAAGTTGAGGAGCTCTGGTTTAGGTGGTAATTCCTGTTGAAAACACTTTCCCTAGTTCCAACTTGGAATATTCTGTAGGTTCTGTAAACTAACTTTGGAGTTAAAAAAAAGTTTATTACATTATTTTTCTAATTTATAAGGCCCAGAAGAGCTTCTTAGTGGTGTGAGCTCAGACTGAAGGCCTGCGAGGGCTTTCCTCCCATCTCCTGGCACTGTCCCTCTGTCTTTTACACCAGTGTGTTGCCAGTGGAGCTATTTCACACCCCTATTCCATGTGTGTATGGGGCGGGGTGGCAGAAAGGCCTCCTGCAGGTGCACGCCTGTGTTCTCTGTTTCAGAGCTGGGCCCCGTTCTTTGGCTGTTAATCACCCTGCTCTAACAGAGATCAGCGTGGAGTGCCTGCCTGGGACAAGGAGGTGGAATACTTAGATCCTGGAACAGCCAGAACGGTTTTTTTTGGGTTTTGTTTGTGTTTTGCAAAAAGAAAAAGAGGAGGGAAAAAAAATCAGCACTGTAAGCAGCTAGTTTGGCAAAAATAATGCCTTTTCTTCTCCTCCAAATAAGGAAGGACCGATCAAGTGTGGCTTCTCCAAAGTAATGTAATTTGATCTGGGTCTGGATGGCAAGTGGGTCTTCGTAACACCTTCCCTGGAGGGAGGAAGGCCACAAACCCTCCAGCAGCAAAGATCCCTGTTCTGCACAATAAATAGAAGAGGGGTTTGGGGGAAGGATCCTTTGAGGTGGACTGGCCAGTGCTAGCGAGCCTGGGAAAAGCTTTTTCACACAAGGAAATGTCGAGGAGGAAGTGGGAGGGCAGGTGGCAGGCAGGCAGCACGTTGCCTCCTGGAAATGGTTTTTCTGCTGCAGGCCTGTGCAGGAGATGTTTATCACAGGGGGACGAGCCTCGATCCTGTCTCTGGCAGCCTTTTATTGCTAATGATAGGTACCATCAGTATCTGGCCTGAGAAATGGCCGAGCTGCAGGCACCTCTGTCAACACATCTTATTGATCTGAGCTCCTGCTTCCCTGGAACGAGAGAAGTAAAAAGTCAAGTGCTGCTGGCTGGGGTGGTGTGGCATTGTGGGGTGCTGCCAGGCCCAGGGGCGAGCCTGCACTTGTTGGTCCCCACAGCCATCCCCTCCAGAACTGCAGACCCTCACCATTTTGTGCCCCTGCAGACACAACCCTGGCCTGCTTGTACCGTGACCTTTCAGGGAGATGCATGCCTCCTCTGATTTTTTTTTTTCCTTCATCAGAGTTGTGTAGCCATGATTCATTTCTCCACCATTGACACTTCAGGCCTCCATTAAATAGGATTGAAAGCGATTAATCTGGAGCAGAACACCCGGGAATCCCATTCATAAATAATCCTTTTTCTTGGCACCCCAGCACTGGTGTGTGAAGGAAGATTTACAAGCTCAGACCCCATAGGCCAAACTTGCAGGAAAAAGTGTGTACCCAACCCTCTAACTTTGCACATGAGATTAAATGGCTTGTCCCTCTGTAATCAATAGGTTGCCGGAAACACCAAGGGGGATGTTTTTATGGCATGCACGTGAGAGTTTCTAATGCAGAAGAGACCGAATCTGGGGGCATAAAACCCATCTTCCAAATAAAAACACAAAGGCACTTTAGCAAAAGTTCTGTTCTATGGCTGTTAACGTGTCAGAGGCAGGCAGGCTGGAATTAGCGTTGAAATGTGTAAGTTGTGTGTTTGGGAGGAGGGGGCTTCCCTGGAGGGATGTAACTGAGTTATTGCTGCGTGGTTAGGGGCCTGGCCAAACCTGGGATGAATCATGGTTTGGTCATCTGCTACTGCATGACCTTGGGCAGATCCCTCAAGGTCTCTCAGCATCCGTTTATATATAAAAGGGATAATACATGAATGGACGTGTATTAAGTGCTCAGCCGTCTAGGGAGGAGAAAGATATTGTGGTGATGATGATGATGAGGTTGGTGGCAATGACCACTGGGGGTCTGGGGCATGACAAAGTACAGCCACGTGCCTCACTTCCCCCTCTCAGGTAAGAAGCAAGTTCAGCCACTTCAAAGCATGCTTGGTGGGAAAGAGGTTGGGCCGGGCAGGTACAGAACATGTCTGGGACAGCGCCTGGTCTTGGACTTCTGCCTGGGAGCCCCTGTTCCTCCACTGCCCTGACTTCCGTACGCTACTGGTTGTCTGTGTGTCCACAGATTGGAAAGTGGTTTTGACATCAGGACTGGTGACCACAGTGAAGGATTGCCAGAATTGTCACTTGACATTTCTGTTTAGTTTTGGCTTTTGGATGGTCTGTGCCCTGTGTTCAGCAGATGTTACCAGTTCCTGGCAAAGGTGGCAAGCGTGAGACCCCAGGCAGCTACGGTCGACGAGCAGGAGAGAAGGAGGAGCTGGGGTTCTGTGGACCCCTCCTTGTCAATCAAAAACTTGGGTTTCACTCAGATCTCCCTTCGTGGGGGCCATGGGAGTCTGCACCACCTCGCTGGCTGACCATGTGGCAGGAATTAGGCAGATGCTTTACAAGCATGAGCTCAGTGAAATTTCACCGCGGCCTCACAGAGCAGGCCGTTTCTGTCTGCCAGGGCCTTGGCTGCAAGCAACAGAGGCAGACTCCTGTTACTAGGAGAAGGAAGTTTATTTGAAGGGTGTGGGTTGTGAAAGGGTCTCTGTGACCCCCAGAGAGCCTGGTGGGCTGTTCTGGTACCACCCCTGCTGCTGCCAACAACACAGCTTCCAATCCTGCCCACACCCTTGCTTTATCTGTCAGGCGGGTTTGCTGAGTTTACTTCAAGGTCCACTGCGTGGCTGGTCCAGGGCTGGAAATAAAAGTCTTCTTTATTCAGTACCAATAGTGCCAGGCAGGCCTCACCTTTCTCCAAGACCATATTACCAGGGGGTTCCCAAAGGAGTTTTGAAGGTGGAGGACTGGATTCTACACAGCGCACATTGGCAAATAACCACCATTACTGTCTCTATTATACAGATTAATAAACTGATGTTCAGAGGAGTTGAGTAAATTGCCCAGTTTCATGCAGGCAGCAAAGCGCAGAGCCGGGAGCTTTCTGCACTCAGAATTCTGTTCCCCCAAAGTCTAGGCTTCTGGGCACTAAGTCGCCTTTACAAGCTCAGAACCCATAGGCCAAACTTGCAGGAAACAAGTGTGTACCCAGCCCTCTACCTTTGCGCATTAAATGGCTCGTCCCTCTGTGATCAATAGGTTGCCGGAAACATCGAGGGGGATGTTTTTATGGCATGCACATGAGAGTTTCTAATGCAGAAGAGAGAAACTGCCCCTGACTAGTTTCCCTAGTCCTTAGACTAGAGAATGTGTTGGTTAGAGTGAGTGCCACTCACAGGGTCATCTACTCAAACTGACCTAGCAGCATGGACATGTGTCAGCTCCCATGCTCAGAGCTGGCTAACCCAGGGCCTTCGGCAGGGTGTTGGAGACTGCGTCACCCTCGGCTGGAGGCTGGTCTCCTTGTGGTTGCAGAGTGGCAGTCATTGGCATCAAGGCTTCTTGCTTCCTCGGTTAAGTCTCACTGGGGAAATTGAGAGTAGACGTCCATACTCTCTCAAGTGCACGAAAGAACTTCCTGGGAAGCCTCTTGCAAACCTCTCTTTAAGTCTCACTGGTTGGAATTGGGTCATGTGACCGCTACAAAACCACTGGAGGTGATTAACCTCAGATCTGCTGGAGGAGCTGAAGTCAGTCCCAAAGCGTGTAGCCTTTACAAGGTGGCAGGGGGTGGCCTGGACACTGTAGAGCTGACCGTGACCCATTGGAGGAAATAACGATGTATAATTTAATTCATCTTTTATTTAGAGTAGGGACCTCGCCCAGTCAATGCACTCACCATACTGGTAAGCTAAAAACCAGGTTTAGCTCTTTCTCTAGCTAGTCAATGCTTTTGCTACATAGCAATAGTACAAACAGAACGAAGGTAAATTATTTGTTCCCAGCCTGGATTTTAGCATCTCTGCAATCTGTGGCCAGAACACATCTATTACAGATCTCCTGCCCCAGAGCTTTGCAAACACCTTCTGTTACCATGAGAGGCTCATTTTACTTTTCTATGATGTGGCTTCCTTTAAATATAATCATGGCACCATCCATGGGTGACTCTCAGTTTCGGGTAGATGTGCAGGTTGGGCAGAGAAGTAACTCCACCCAAGGCAGGGCATTTTGTATACACCTTCTGGAGAAGCATGTACCATTGGGATGCCATGGATTGCAAACTACAGAAACTCAGGTTGAATCAACTTACGGAAGAGGAAGACTAAAAAAGATACTTGAGTATCTCAGAAAAGATGCAACAGGTCCTCAGGAACCAATAAAACAAGGGGCTCAAATGGTATCGGAATATTCCATCTTTTGTTCTGCTTCTTGAGCACCTGTTCCATCCCATTCACATGCACAGTGACTTTGTCACTTCTGACACCCTCCTAGAAGGAAGAGGTGCTGCCTACAGTGGCTCATGCCTTATTCAAAGATATTGGTTGCTCTTTTTTTTTTTCCTCTTTTTTTTATTGTTGGGATTCATTGAGGGTACAAGAAACCATGTTACACTGGTTGCATTTGTTGGGTAAAGTCCCTATTACAATCGTGTTTTACCCCCCAAAGGTGTGGCACACACCAAGACCCCACCCCCCTTGCTCCTTCCCTCTCTCTGCTTTTCCTTTCCCCACCCCTCCCTCATTCTTTCTCTCTCTGCTCTCCCCTTCCCTCACCCCCACTGTGTCAATAATTGTCATTAATTGTCCTCATATCAAACTTGAGTACATGGGATTCATGCTTTTCCATTCTTGAGATGCTTTACTAAGAATAATGTGTTCCAAACTGTGGTACATGTATACTATGGAATATTATGCAGCCTTAAAGAAAGAGGGTGACTTT
>CAUYON010063327.1:0-11799 GCA_963573935.1 Arctocebus calabarensis
CAGGCGCCCGCCACAACGCCCGGCCATTTTTTGGTTGCAGCCGTCATTGTTGTTTGGCGGGTCCTGGGGCTGGATTCGAACCCGCCAGCTCAGGTGTACGTGGCTGGCACCTTAGCCCGTTGAGCCACAGGTGCCAAGCCCCATAATTTATGTATTTTTATAATATTGTCTCTTAAATTTCATGGGGGAGGCTTGGCGCCTGTGGCTTAACGGGCTAAGGCGCCAGCCATGTACACTTGAGCTGGCAGGTTCGAATCCAGCCTGGGCATGCCAAACAACAATGACGGCTGCAACCAAAAAAAAATGGTCAGGCATCGTGGCGGGCGCCTGTAGTCCCAGCTACTTGGGAGGCAGAGGCAAGAGACTGGCTTGAGCCCAGGAATTGGAGGTTACTGTGAGCTGTGATGCCACAGCACTCTATCCAGGGTGACAGCTTGAGGCTCTGTCTCAAAAAAAAAAAAAAAATTTCGTAGGGGAAATTAGGTAAAAGAAAAGACAAAAGGAATGTTAGGATGTCCTAGTTTGCAATACATTTTGTTAATAGATTTGAGGAGAAAGAACAATTAAAAATACCTCAAAAATGTTTAATAGTCTACAGCAATGGTTCTTAAATTGCAAAGTACAATGGAATCACCACGGGCCTATTAAAAAAATAGATATCTAGGCCCTACTGGTTCAGTAGGTCTGGGATAGGCCCTGAGTGTTTGTATTTCTTTTTTTTTTTTGAGATAGAGCCTCAAGCTGTCACCCTGGATAGAGTGCTGTGGCATCACAGTTCACAGCAACCTCCAATTCCTGGGCTCAAGCGATTCTCCTGCCTCCGCCTCCCAAGTAGCTGGGACCACAGGTGCCTGCCACAACACCCGGCCATTTTTTTTTGGTTGCAGCCAGTCATTGTTTGGTGGGCCCGGGCTGGATTCGAACCCGCCAGGTCAGGTGTACGTGACTGGTGCCTTAGCCCATTGAGCCACAAGTGCTGAGAGGAGTATTTGAATTTCTAACAATTTCCCCAGTGTTCCTGATTCTGCTGATCCAAGACCACATTTTGAGTGGGAAAGTACTAGGGAAAAAAATACCTATCTGTGATACGCCCAGAACTGACATGGCACTCAGGGACTCATGTTTCTTCTATTTTGGTATTTGACCGTTCTATGCCACCTCACAATTCAAGATGGCTGCCTGATCTCCAGCCATCAAAACTAGATTTTAAGGGCAGAGCCTGTGGCTCAACAGAGTAAGGCGCTGGCCTTATAAGCCAGAGGTGGTGGGTTCATACCCAGCCCCAGCCAAAAACTGCAAAAAAACCAAAAAACAAAACTAGATTTTAAGCAAATGTTAGAAGGAACAGGGAAAGATAGACAAGACCAGTGTTTTTAAGAACACTTCTGACTCTCCAGAAGTTGCATGCAAGACTTCCACTTACATTTCATTGGCCAGAACTTCATCACGTGGTTATGTCTAGCTGCAAAGGAGGTTTGGAAATATAGGGCGTTTTTTTTTTTCTCCAGAAGGTAATGAACACAGCTAAAATTCTATTACTTACAGTTGTGGAGTGTGGAGGGTAGTATTTAGGAATAGCTAATGACCTCTGCCATGGGGCTCTTCTAGGTTTGTTTGGAACAGGAGACAATTCTTCCCTTATGTCAATGTGTAACCTGGGCCTACCTTCCCTTCTGAGTCAGAGGCAAAGTCCACACAGCTTAATAAATAGGATTTAGAGCCTTTAAAGCCTGGTGACTAAGTAATGACTGGCCTGGCCTAAGTCACATGTTCCCCCTACTAACAGCACGCTGAAAAGATGGAGATGAAGGTCAGATGCCAGGCGTGGACATTTTCATGTTCCCTATCACTACTTTGGTTAATTGGCTATCCTGCTAACTGGCAGAGGTTTCAGGTCCCTTTGACTCACATGCCTTTGGAAATCTAGTACAGACCAGACGTCAGCAAATTGGAGGCGAATGCTTGCTTGACTCGGTGGTTTCATTTTTAAATATAGTTACACTTGGTAGAACCGAGATACAAAGAGAAATCGCCCTTCCTTGATGAACCCTTCTAGCCACTGGGTGCCACTATTGATTCGTTCAGTTAACCAAAATGCAAAACTGTTTTACCATGGGGGGGTGTGGGTATTCTCAATGTAGATTACTTTGGTAAAGCAGGAAACGGAAGTTGAACAACAACAAAAAAACTCTGTGAGTATATATATTCCCTTAGATGTATGTTGGTTATTTTTTTTCTCCTGACTTCCTCTCACCAGACAATGACATATTTTTATTTCTCTGTAGTATCTCCTCCTTGATCTTTCTCTCTTAATGAATTTCAGAGTAATACTTTAAGTACCACTTCAAAAAATTATATTATGTTTCCTAGAGTCCCTGACAGCTCTCAAAAAAAGAGAAATGATGTACAAACTCTATTGCTCCTTGATGTTTATAACAATTTATATATAATGTCGTCATCACGAATACAAACGTTTATAAAATGCCTACTATGCATCTGGGGCTGGAGATTATAACAATAAACAGACTTCCTTCCAGTGAGGGTTTTGTATTAATACTTTATTAATGGTAATGTGACATATAGTCAAGAATACAAGGTTAGTAGGGAGGTAGGTATTTAACTGTGGTCAAAGCTATGAATTGCCTATCCAATGATCAATTCTCTCCTTCTACAAATCTAGCCAAACCCAAATTTTATTCTGGTGCCTACCCTCCCATGTGATCAGGGAAGACAATTCCTACAAAGTCCTAGGGGGATAAATCATGCTTGGTCTAAGCCAACCATGGAGGCCTTGTAGTTCTTCCCAAAGACTGGCTGAACATGACCATGTGACCCAGTCCTAGACAATGGGACCTGAAATAAAATCCACTAAAACAAAATTCACAGAGAAGAAAGAGCCAATTTTTCGAAGTTAAACATGTGATGCCTGGAACTGCTTCACTTGTCTTTAGACCATGAAGAGAGTCTCACCTGCAATAAGCCAAGGCCAGAGGAGCAGAGATAGAAAGCCCCTCAGTTGCTATACCTACCAGGGAACTGTCCTGCCCAGGAGTTCTTTTGAGATAGTAGCCCCCTTTTGTTTAAGCCGCTTTGCACTGGATCTGTGTCTTGTGGCTGAAAGCAACCCATCTGATACCATGACTGTATATACCAGCTACTTCACATGTCAGCTCGTCCGATCAGCCACGTGTCTATGAGGAAGACATCATTAAGCCCAGAGAAGGGATGAAGCAATGGAACCTGAGGCATTAATATCAAGTCCAAGGTCACCGTGATTAAGCCATATTTTAAACACATTAAGTGTTCTATAAATGTGTGATGGGAAAATGGCCAACCAAGCATGGGGTGCAGCTGAGTGGCTGAAGGGCACAGTCCATCTTGGAGCCCAGAAACACAGCCCTGTGTGGAGCGCACCCTGTTCCAATCCTCAGAACATACCTTTGCTCCCCAGCAAAAGCATCTTCAAATTCATCCCAAAGATTTTTGTGTTTCATCAAAAATCCTCTAATAGAAATCCAGATTGAAGACCACTCTTACAGCCAGAGAGTGCTTCCTAATCTCTAACCTCAGCTTCCCCTCTTGGAATGTGGTTTGGTCCCTGACCCCAACATGGGACAGCCCAGCCCTCTCGCCTCTCTTTAGAGTGCCCTTGGACTCAACACCCTGCCCTCTACTCAGAGCCTTGACTATGAAAAGCAATCTCATCCGAGACAAAGGCTGCCTGACTCACACTCTGTGGCCGTCTGCACTGGAAGTCAAGGAGCTGGCTTGCAGCCGTCCTTCATGCTCTCTAGCCAAACGGAGAGCCCATACAGCAGAGGGGTGCCCCGGCTTCCCCTGCTTTTGTTCAGCGTCCATTACATTGGGGCACTGGCTGTTCGGCAGGCGCGTTTCTCTTTGGCTTGCCCGGCAGCTCAGAACCTGGGACTTGCCGTGTGTGCTTGGCAAGCAGATCACTGCCAGCTTCCCGAGGGCAGTGTTCTAGGCTGGGAAAATTGCTCCGAGATTACTTAAGGCCCCTGGGGAAATGACAAGAAGAAATTAATCTTCCATTGCTAATCTTCCCATGCGGCCACTGCCTGCAAGAGATGGTCGCCTGGCTTTTGCCGGGACCTCAAATTCCTCCACACGGCCCATGGGCGGAGTGGGCAAGGCTGAGGTTGAAAGGAGGCACAGTTCGTGAGTCTCACACACCGCGTGTCTGTGTGACAGAATGCCCCACCGCTTTGGTACAAATCACTGATGTTCGACATCGCGCGTCCGCCTACACCTGACCCTCCATGCTCCTGACATGTACACCCCGCTCCAGGCTCCACTTACACTCTCCCACTGTGGGCTCCGGCAGCCTGCCCGCTTCCCACCGTGAGGCCTGGGTTTTGGCTGGGCCCTCTGCCTGGAACACTTAGGTGTCACAGGTGTAATGCCATTAGTGTCTGTGTGCCTACGAGGTCATGGACGCAGACCCTTTTTCTCTCTTGTTTGCTGCCGTACACCTGGTGCCTAGCACAGTGCCTGGTAGGCACTCAGGACTCACTCATGTCAGGTGTTGAATGAAGGAAATCTTGCAGCTTAGGGTGTGCAGAGATGAAGAATGAACACACAGCTTCCATCATTATCATCATCACCACCACCATAACTAGTTTACTCAATATGCACCAATGGTGGCTCAGCACCCATTGCTCAGTGGCTAGGGCCAGCCACATACACCAGGGCTGGCGGGTTCAAACCCAGCCCGGGCCTGCTAAAAACAACTATGACAACTTCAACAACAAAAACTAGCCGGGTGTTGTGGTGGACGCCGGTAGTCCCAGCTACTTGGAAGGCTGAGGCAAGAGAAATCACTTAAGCCCGAGAGTTAGAGGTTGCTGTGAACTGTGATGCCACAGCACTCTATCTAGGGCAACGTAGTAAGACTCTGTCTCAAAAAAAAAAAAAAAAAAAGAAAGAAAAAAAATGCACCAATGGCCCCAAGGACTACAAGTATCTGTGATTATTCTTTCCATTTTAGAGGAAGAAAATGAGGCGCAAAGAGGTTAAGTGGCTTGGCGCCTGTGGCTCAATAGGCTAAGGCGCCAGCCACATACACCTGAGCTGGCGGGTTCGAATCCAGCCTGGGCCCACCAAACAACAATGACGGCTGCAACCAAAAAATGGCCAGGCGTTATGGCGGGCGCCTGTAGTCCCAGCTACTTGGGAGGCTAAGGCAAGAGATTATCTTGAGCCCAGGAATTGGAGGTTGCTGTGAGCTGTGATGCCACAGCACTCCATCCAGGGTGACAACTTGAGGCTCTGTCTCAAAAAAAAAAGAGGTTAAGTAACTTGCTCCACCCAGCCTATGGGTTCCAGAACATAGGCTCTTAATCCCTGTGTGGTAGTACCTCTCTGATTATAGGCTTTCTTGGGGGGCTTCCTGGACTTCCCCAGCTAGACTGTACCCTGTTTTAGGGCAGGACAGGTGATCTGCTTCCTCGGTATTTTCCCTAGCTCAGAGCAGTCTAGGTTCTCAATAAGTACTAGTTAGCAACTATATACAACTCAGTCAAAAAAAAAAAGCCAGGCTCAGTGGCTCATGCCTGTAATTGTAGCACTCTGGGAGGCTGGCGGGTGGATTGCCTGAGCTCAGGTGTACGAGACCAGCCTGAGCAAGAGTGAGACCCCATCTCTAAAAATAGCCGGGTGTTGTGTCGGACACCTATAGTCCCAGCTACTCAGGAGGCTGAGGCAAGAGGATCACTTGAGCCCAGAAGTTTGAAGTTGCTGTGAGCTATGATACTATGTCAACCCAGGGTGACAGAGTCAGACGCCGTCTTTAAAAAAAAGAAAAAAGCCAGAAGCCTAGTTTTCATGGCCTTGCATTCTAAGACAAAACAAGACAGAAAGCGAAAAAGAAACATCAATCACAGGAGAACGAGAGAATTGTCGTCACAATGTAGATAGATCATTTTCATTTTCTTTCAGAGCTAGATCTCTTTGTAAAACTGAAGTGAAAAAGAAGGAAATTGAAACTGGAAAGCCAGTGAAGGCAGCTTTAGTCCAAAGACTTATGGGTGGCCTCTGAAGACCTTGCACTTGAAGTTAGAGAGGTCGAAGTCAGAAGCAGGCTGCCTCTGACCTCCAGCCCTGCTAGTCGCCCTGAGGCAGTGTCCCCAGGGACCTTACCCACCTGTCTAGGGAAATCTGGTCGAATTCTGAGAGGGGAGAGAAGAAAATTGGGAGTTGGGAGTCAAGAGGTGAGACTGTCCTGTGCTTGCTTGTTATAGAGTAGCCCGACTCACTGGCCCCAACTAGGAAATCTGTGAAGCAGCCTCCACTCACTTTGGCACCCTGATCAACTGTATTATTTTTTTTTAAGCTTTCATTGTTGTTTGTTTGAGACAGAGTCTCACTCCATTGCCCAAGTTAGAGGTACCCTAGCTCACAGCAACCTCAAACTTTTGGGTCCAAGCAATCCTCATGCCTCAGCCTCCCAAGTAGCTGGGACTACAGGCATCTGCCATGACATCTGGCTAATTTTTCTATTTTGAGACTGGGTCTCACTATTGCTCAGGTTAGTCTCAAACTCTTGAGCTCAAGGGATCCTCCCACCTTGAGATTATGGGTATAGCCACTGTGCCAGGCCCAACTAACTATTTTAATAGTTTAAGAATGTGTTAGGGAGCATGTAACTGAGAACTCAGTGAATAGCATCCTATACAAAAGAAGTCAAGAATTACATGTCTATAGATGTGAGTTGGATGACTTAAAACATCAGGAATGACATTTCTGTGATTTTTTTTTTTTTTGGCCTTTCAGGCCCCAAGATGATTGCCACAGCTATAGCATAATCAAGGCAAGAAAAGGGGTTCCAGTGAGTAAGGGGAGGAGGGAAAGCACCACCAAAAATATCTCTTCCTTTTATGAAGAAGTGAAATCTGCTAGGCATGGTGGCTCCTAGCACTTTGGGAGGCTGAGGTGTGAACCATTAGAGCCCAGGCATTTGAGACTAGCCTGAATGATATAACAAGACCCTCTCTCTACAAAAAAAAAATAGACAAAACACGCAGGTGTTATGGTGTGGGCCTGTAGTCCCAGCTACTCAGGAGGTTGAGGTGGGAGGATCGCTTAAGGCCAGCAGTTCGAAGTTTCAATGAGCTGTGATCCCTGATTGTGCTGCTACACCTCAGCCTAGCCAACAGAAAGCAACTCTGTCTTGGAAAAAAAAAAAAAAAAAGTGCCTGTGGTCCCAGCTACTTGGGAGGCTGAGGCAGGAGAATCGCTTGAGCCCAGGAATTAGAGCTTGCTGTGAGCTGTGATCCAGGGCGACAGCTTGAGGCTCTGTCTCAAAAAAAAAAGAAAAGTGAAATCTTTCCAAGAAACCTTCCAGAAGACTTTAGCTTATGAGCCAATAGCTGGCAACAGGTCATGTGGTCACATATATCTGCAAAGGTAGCTAGAAAAGTGAGCATTTGACCTCTCCTCCTTAAAGAGAGGGTTAGCAGGGAGAAGGGTTGGGAATGCGTATTGGTTTAAGTTCCCC
Organism: Arctocebus calabarensis; assembly: GCA_963573935.1. Taxonomy (NCBI): domain Eukaryota; kingdom Metazoa; phylum Chordata; class Mammalia; order Primates; family Lorisidae; genus Arctocebus; species Arctocebus calabarensis. The sequence goes on from CAUYON010063327.1 coordinate 7,517, forward strand.
TCAAAAGCAGGCCCTGAGACAAGAACTTGAGTGTGTTAGCTTATATAGAAAGCAATCCAGGAAGCACCATGAGAGGGGAGGGGGACATAGCGAAGAGAAGTCAATTCAGGGGGTGAAGAGGTCACCACTGTGGCCAACGGGGGCTCTCTAAGACACTGTTAGAATAGGCCTTAGAACCTATATTCTCACAAACACCTAGGTTGGGGAGCCTGGGGCCTGTATCCACAGATTCCTAGTCCCCAGTTCACTCCATGGCATTTCCAGAAAGCTCTCTGGTGCCAAAGAAAGCCTATAGATGGGGAAGAAAAGTCAAGTAAGCACTGCAGGCTTTCTAGAAACGGTTCACTGCAGCTGCAGGTGAGCTCAGAGGTGGGCTGAAGGGTTGTGGGAATGAGCATGGGTGATGCCAGAGAGTCTCATTTGTTATTTCGCTGCCCTGGGGACCAAGTGCTCGGTGCCCCTGCTAGGGCCCTGCCTTCAGCCCTCTCCCTGCCAGGTCTATCTCTATATCCACATTCTCTCCTCCCCACCTCCCTCAGATAGGCCCATTGGTACTGCAGAAAGAATGTGATGGACTGGCTGGGCGCCTGTAGCTCAAGTGGCTAAGGCCTTGGCCACATACACCAGAGCTGGCGAGTTCAAATCCAGCCCAGGCCTGCCATACAGCAATGACAACTACAACCAAAAAATGGCTGGGCATTGTGGTGAGCCCCTGTGGTCCAGCTACCTGGGAGGCTGAGGCAAAAGAATTGCTTAAGCCCAGGAGTTGGAGGTTGCTGTGAGCTGTGATGCCACAGCACTGTACCCAAGGCAACAGCTTGAGACTCTGTCTCAGAACAAACAAACAAACAAACAAAAAAAGAATGTGATGGACTAGTTCACACCAATGTCACCAATGTCAAAACAATAACATGCATACGGCTCCTTAGATTCACCATGAACTTTTACACACATTATTGTGTTTAAAACTCACAATATTGCCTAGAGATGAATCTGAGGTGCAGAGAAGTGAAGTGATTTGCCCAGGGATACTCAGTTAATAAGTTGACAGAACTGGGTACCTTCTAAATGCTCATACTCTATACATCAAGCTAGTCCTACCTCCCCAGGAGGCCTTCTGTTCTCTTGTAATGAGTAGGCACTCAGTAAATATTTGTGTTGATTGAACGGACTTTTTTTTTTTATGTCACCCTCAGTAGAGTGCTGTGGCATCATAGCTCACAGCGACCTCAAACTCTTGGGCTTAAGTGATTCTCTTGCCTCAGCCTCCCAAGTAGCTGGGACTACAGGTGCCTGCCACAATGCCCGGCTATTTTGTTGTTGTTGTTGCAGTTGTCATTGCTGCTTTAGGTGGCCTGGGCCAGGTTGGAACCCACCAGCCTCAGTGTATGTGGCTGGCGCCGTAACCACTGTGCGACAGCACTGAGCCTGAACGGACTTAATTGTGGCAATTTCAGGTATTGATGAGTATGTTAGGAAACATGTTATAGGGTAAAATCCCAACTCCTTCCTTATTCTAGCTTACAGGGCCCTACCTGATCTAGAACATGCCCGCCTTCCCTCTTTATCCCACGCCTCTCCTCCTCTGTCCATCTGCCCTCAGCCCCACAAGGCACTTTCTTTACTAATTATACATTTTCTTTCTTTCTTTTTTTTTTTTTTTTTTGAGACAGTTTCACTTTGTTGCGGTCAGTAGAGTGCTATGGCATCATAGCTCACAGCAACCACCAACTCCTGGGCTCAAGCCCAGCCTCCCAAGTAGCTGGATCTACAGGCACCTGCCACAATGCCCAGCTATATTTACTTATTTATTTATTTATTTTTGAGACAGAGTCTCACTATGTTGCCCTGGTAGAGTGCCTTGGCGTCACAGCTCACAGCAACCTCTAACTCTTGGGCTTAAGCAATTCTCTTGCCTTAGCCTCCCAAGTAGCTGGGGCTACAGGTGCCCGTCACAATGCCTGGCTATATTTTTTGTTTGGTTGTAGTTGTCATTGTTGTTTGGCAGTCATGGCCTGGGTTCAAACTCGCCAGGTCCCGTGTATGCGGCTGTCGCCCTACCTGCTGAGCTATAGGCTCCGAGCCACACCTGCCTATTTTTAGAGACGGGGTCTCGCTCTGGCTCAAGCTGGTCTCAAACCTGTGAGTTCAGGAAATCCACCCACCTCGGCCTCTCAGAGTACTGGCTCTATAGGTGTGAGCCGCCATGCTCTTTCCTGCCTTTGAGGCTTTGTTTTTGCTTTTCCGTCTGTCTAAAATCCTCTCCCCTGCTTCTATCATTACTGGCTCAGCTTTCATGATGTTCTTAAGTTAAATGCCACGTCCTGTGCTCATGGTTAGATTTCTCCCCAAAGTCCATCCTTCTCTTCTTCCTAGATAACTTCCAATTTTTCACTGAACACATGATTTGCCAGAATAAGGCCCACTCTTCCCAGTTAGATATGGCTGTGTGACAAAGCTCTGGCCAATAGGGTGTAAAATGAAGGAGTGCCTACAATTTGCAATGCATTAATGAGACCAGTCTGCCCTCCATTGACACTGCTTTTCCCTGTTGGCTGAAATGGGTACCAGAAGACTGGAATTCAGGCAGAGGGTACCAGGGGTGGTTGCATTCAACATGATGCCAGAGCCACAGAGCAGCTGTGACTGAAGAGGCCTTGAAGCCAACAAGCCCAAGGCCAACAGTGTCCCAGCATTCTCAAGCATGCGGAAACAGAGCTCTACCAATTTTCCCATCCCCAAGATGGGCACAGATATGACTATAAGGCTGGAAAGCTAAAGGGGCTCTGGGTAATGGTGAGGGAACCAGAGTGGACTGAATGAACCAGAAATCATGGTAAGATCTACAGAGGTCAGTGGCAAATGTATTAAGAAAAGAAGTTAGGCCAGCCTGGTGGCTCACGCCTATAAACCCTAGCACTCTGGGAGGCCAAGGCAGGTGGATTGCTTGAGCTTAGGAGTTCAAGACCAACCTGAGCAAGAGCGAGATTCAGTCTCTACTAAAAATAGAAAAACTAGCCAGGCTGGCATAGTGGCACATCCCTGTACTCCCAGCTACTTGGGAAGTTGAGGCATGAAGATTGCTCAAGGTGGCACCTGTAGCTCAGTGGGTAGGGCCCTGGCCACATATACCAAAGCTGGCAGGTTTGAACCTGGCCCCAGCCAGCTAAAGCCACAATGACAAGTGCAACAAAAAAATAGCCGGGCATTGTGGTGGGCACCTGTAGAGGCAAGAGAATCGCTTAAGCCCAAGAGTTGGAGGTTGCTATGAGCTGTGCTGCCATGGCACTCTACTGAGGGTGACATAGTAAGACTCAGTCTCAAAAAAAAAAAAAAGAGAGAGAGAGAGAAGTTGGAGCAGACTGGATTCTAAGAGCGGCCTCAGCACTGTTTATGAGCTCACATACTCTTCTAGAACCTTGCCACTCCTTTATCAAGCGGTGGAGTCTATTTTTTTTACGTCCTTGACATTGGGCAGGGCTTTGTGACCACCTTGACAAACAGAATGTGACGAAAGTGACATACATGATTTCTTTTTTATTTTTTTTGAGACAGAGCCTCAAGTTGTCAACCTGGATACAGTGCCGTGGCATCATAGCTAACAGTAACCTCCAATTCCTGAGCTCAAGGGAGTCTCCTGCCTCCACCTCCCAAGTAGCTGGGACTACAGGCACTCGCAACAACGTCCGGCCATTTTTTGGTTGCAGCCGTCATTGTTGTTTGGCGGGCCCAGGCTGGATTCGAACTCGCCAGCTCAGGTGTACGTGGCTGGTGCCTTAGCCCGTTGAGCCACGGGCACTGAGCCTTCTTTTTTATTTTTATTATTTTTTTTGAGACAGAGCTTCAAGCTATCTCCCTGGATAGAGCGCTGTGCCATCACAGCTCAAGCAACCTCCAATTCCTAGGCTCAAGCGAGTCTCTTGCCTCCGACTCCCAACTAGCTGGGACTACAGGCGCTCGCCACAACGCCTGGCCATTTTTTGGTTGCAGCTGTCGTTGTTTTTTGGCGGGCCCAGGCTGGATTTGAACCCGCCAGCTCAGGTGTTCGTGGCTGGCGCCTTAGCCCATTGAGCCACAGGCCCTGAGCCGATCTACATGATTTCTACCTGTCTATGTTTCTGTCTCTCTCCGCTCGTCCTTTTCTTTAATTGTTTTTTTTTTAGACAGAGCCTCAAGCTGTCACCCTGGATAGAGTGCCATGGCATCACAGCTCACAGCAACCTCCAATTCCTGGGCTCAAGCGAGTCTCCTGCCTCCGCCTCCCAAGTAGCTGGGACTATAGG
>CAUYON010063328.1:0-24063 GCA_963573935.1 Arctocebus calabarensis
GTGTAAGTCTTTTTTTTTTTTGGAGACAGAGCCTCAAGCTGTCACCCTGGATAGAGTGTTGTGGCATCACAGCTCACAGCAACCTCCAATTCCTGGGCTCAAGCGAGTCTCCTGCCTCCGCCTCCCAAGTAGCTGGGACTACAGACACCCGCTAAAATGCCCGGCCATTTCTTGGCTGCAGCCGTCATTGTTGTTTGGCGGGCCAGGGCTGGATTGGAACCCGCCAGCTCAGGAGTATGTGGCTGGCGCCTTAGCCCATTGAGCCACAGGGGCCAAGCCTGTAAGTCATTTTTGTTTAAGGTGAGCCCTGGTTTAAAAACAAAAATACCGGCTTGGCGCCTGTGGTCTCACGCTCACAGCAACCTCCAATCCCTGGGCTCAAGCGAGTCTCTTGCCTCCGCCTCCCAAGTAGCTGGGACTACAGGCGCCCGCCACAACACTAGGCCATTTTTTGGTTGCAGCCGTCATTGTTGTTTGGCGAACTGGGCTGGATTCGAACCCACCAGCTCAGGTGTATGTGGCTGGCGCCTTAGCCCGTTGAGCCACAGGTGCTCAGCCACTGTCCATCATTTTAATGCACAATTTCTCACTTTATTTTTTTTTTGCTAATGACTAATTTGTTGATTATTTGATATTTATTTTGGACTATGGAAATTATGTTTGACAAAAAGCAAATCTGAGCAAATTTTCTTATTCAAATTCAAAATGGGTTTATAAAGCAGCAGAGACAACTAGCAAAACCAATTAACACATGTGGCCTGGGAACTGCTAACAAATGTATAGCACAGTGGTGGTTCAAAAAGTTTGCAAAGGAGACAAGAAGAGCCTTAAAGATAAGGAGCTTTGTGGCTGACCAGAAGTTGACAAAAACCAACTAAGAACCATCACTGGGGCTGATCCTCTGACAACTACACAAAAACTTGCCAAAGAACTCAATGTCAACCATTATACAGTCATTTGGCATTTGAAGCAAACTGAAAAGCGAAAAACCTCAGTAAATGGGTACCTCATGAATTGACTGAAAATGAGAGCAATCGTTTTCAAGTGTCACATCTCACACTCTACACAACAAACCACTTCTTGATCAGATTGTCATAATGCAAAGAATACAACCACCAAGTCAACAAAAAATAGACTTCATATGACAACCAATCTAGATGAAGTAAACTTCTTATGATAACCAGCTCAATGGCTGGCCCAAGAGAAACTTCCAAAGCATTTCCCGAAGCCAAACTTGCACCAAAGAAAGGTCATTAGTCACTGTTTGGTGATCTGCTGACAGTGTGAGCCACTACAGCTTTTTGAATTGCAACAAAATCGTTACATCCAAGAATAATTAATGCTTAGCAAACCCAAGAGATGCACTGACAACTACAACACCTGCAGCAGGCACTGGGGAATAGAAAGGACCCAATTCTTCTCCACAACACTTGAAAAGTTGAATGAATTGACTACAAAGTCTTTTTTTGTTTTGGTAGAGACAGAGTCACACAGCTCACAGCAACCTCCAACTCCTGGGCTTAGGCGATTCTCTTGCCTCAGCCTCCCGAGTACCTGGGACTACAGGTACCTGCCACAATGCCCAGCTATTTTTCTGTCTTGCAGCTCAAAACAAACCCACTACCGTCAGTATATGGGGCCAGTGCCCCACTCGATGAGCCACAGGCGCCACCCAGACTACAAAGGGTTTTTGCCTCATCTGCCAAATTCACCTGATCTCTTGCCAACCGACTACCATATCTTCAAGAATCCCCACAACTTTCTGGAGGGAAAATGCTTCCATAACCAGCAGGATGCAAAAAAATACTTTCTAAGAGTTCACTGAATCCCGAAGCATGGATTTTTATGCTACAGGGAATGTGCTGATTGTAATGGTTCCTAATTTGCTTAATAAATACCTTATCTGACCCTCACTGTAATTATTTAAAATTAAAATTCATGGTCCAAAGCCCCAAATTACTTTTCCACTAATTTTTGTCCACGCTGAGTGCAATGGACAAATCTTAGCACTCCGGGAGGAGTGGAACCACTTGAGATCAGGAGATAAGAGACCAGACTGAGCAAAAGCGATACCCAGTCTCTACTAAAAGTAGAAAAATTAGCCTGGCGTTATGGCCAGGTCCTGTAGAGCCAGCTACACGGGGGATGGGAGATCACTTGTGCCCAGGAGTTTGAAGCTACTGTGAGCTAGGCTGACAGCACAGCACTCCAGCCAGGGAAACAGATAGAGACTGTCTATCCCCGCACAAAAAAAAATTTACTCTTATTTTCTGTTGAGAAAAAATAAAATAATTTTTCTCCCTTTTTGCGCAGTAGATAGATACACTTGCCCATGAAAAAGTGCACCAAAGTTTTCCTAATAGTAAAAATTTTCTAATTTTTGTTACTAAATATGCTATTTACCATCTAGCACTTTTATTCTCATTTGCTTTAATTTCTACTTTCTCAAATTCTTTTCCCATACCTTTAAAACCGGGTCAAAATTCAAATTTAATGGCCTTCTATAATACTTTTGTTTTACTCTTCCTGGCTACCACCCAATAACCTGTATTACCACTTTAAAAATTCATATTTATTCATAAATGTTTCTATTGGTTAACATTTAAAAAATAAATTACTTTATTGAAGAAGCGTCTGGTGCTTTATTAGCAACCTAATTTCACGACCAACATAAATCCACAAAAAAGCACAAATATTCTTTCTAGTGATGCTGTTTCTAACATGTATAGAATGTTGTAACATTAGGCTTTGCATAAAATGTTAAAAACTGGTTTGCAAAAACAATCTGCAGAGGACAACCCCAAAAGCTCGTGCCTGTAATTCTAGCGTTCTAGGGAGCTAAGGTAGGTGGATTACTTGATCTCAGGAGTCAGAGATCAGACTCCATCTCTAATAAAAACAGGAAAATTGACTCAGCGCCTGTAGCCCAATGGGCTAAGGCACCAGCCATGTACACCTGAGCTTACAGGTTCGAATCCAGCCTGGGCCCGCCAAACAACAATGATGGCTGCAACCAAAAAATGGCCGGCCGTTGTAGCAGGCGCCTGTAGTCCCAGCTACTTGGAGGCGGAGGCAAGAGACTCGCTTGAGCCCAGAAATTGGAGGTTGCTGTGCGCTGTGATGCCACGGCACTCTATCCAGGGTGACAGCTTAAGGCTCTGTCTCAAAAAAAATAAAAAAATAAATACAGGAAAATTAGGCAGGCATGGTGGCACTCACCTGAAGTCTCAGCTACTTCAGAGGCTAAGGCAGAAGGATCACCTAAGCCCAAGAGTTTGAAGTTACTGAAGTTATGACATGGTATCATAGCACTCCACCTCAAGTGACAGAGTAAGACTCTTGTCTCATAGACAGAGGGAGGAAGGGGAGGGACAGAAACATACTACTGTGTCTTCAAAAATCAGTCACCTTACCAGTATTTCTCAAACTTTTTGTCCTTAGAACGCCATTTTTCTTTCTTTTTTTTTTTTTTGAGACAGAGTCTCACTCTGTTGCCCCAGGTTGAGTTCCAGGGCATCACCCTAGGTCATAGCAACCCCAAGCAATTCTCATGCCTTAGCCTCAAAAGTAGTTGGGCACTGAATTGGGACTAGGCTAGTGGCTTCAGCTGGAATGCATGGCTAATTTTTCTATTTTTAGTGGAGACAGGGTCTCACTCTTGCTCAAACTGGTCTTTTTTTTTTTTTTTTTTGAGAGACAGAGTCTTACTTTATTGCCCTCTGTGGAGTGCCATGATGTCACACAGCTCACAGCAATCTCCAACTCCTGGGCTTAGGTGATTCTCTAGCCTCAGCCTCCTGAGTAGATGGGACCGCAGGTGCCCACCACAGCGTCCGGCTATTGTTCTGTTTTTGCAGTTTGGCTGAGGCCAGGTTTGAACTCGCCACCCTCAGTATATGGGGCCCGGGCCCTACTCGATGAGCCACAGGCGCCGCCCAAAGATGTATTAGCATTTTTTTAGGCTAGTCTTGATTGAACTCCTGAGTTAAAGAGATCTGCCCACCTCAGCCTCCCACGGTACTAGGATAACAGAGGCATAAGCCACCATGCCTAGGCTCAGAACGCTTTTTAAACTCTTAAAATTTACTAAGGTCCACAAAAAAACTTTTGCTCATGTAAGATATATACGTATATTTCTCAATATTTATGTATTAGAAGCTAAAAGATGTATTTATATCAATAGAAATTTGAAATTTGAAAATTCACTTAAAAAAATCTATTACATGTTAACATAAATTAGTATTTTATAAAAAACTACTTTCCAGGCTGGGCACAGGGAGGCCAAGGCAGGTGGATTACCTGAGCTCACAAGTTCAAGACCAACCTCAGCTAGAGCAAAACCTTGTCTCTAAAAAGAGCTGGGCATTGTGGCAGGGGCTTGCAGTTCCAGCTATTTGGAAGGCTGAGTGAGGCAAGAGAATCACTAAAACCCAAGAGTTTGAGGTTGCTGTGAGCTATGACGCCACAGCCTTCTACTGAGGGTGACAAAGTGAGACTCTGTGGAAAAAAAAAATTACATTTTCCAAAACAAAAAAAGTGTAATGATGGCTCAGCGCCTGTCGCTCAACGGGCTAAGGCGTCAGCCATGTACAGCTGCAACCAAAAAATGGCCAGCCGTTATGGCGGGCGCCTGTAGTCCCAGCTACTTGGGAGGCAGAGGTAGGAGACTGGCTTGAGCCCAGGAATTGGAGGTTGCTGTGAGCTGTGATGCCACAGCACTCTATCCAGGGTGACAGCTTGAGGCTCTGTCTCAAAAAAAAAAAAGGTGTAATGAGAAGAGAAACCATGTTTTGCATTTTTACAAATCTCTGTAATACCTAGGTTAAAAGACATTTAGAATCTCAGATAAGCTTTGTTATTCAATCTCTCGCACTACCTGGTTTGTCCCGGAGCCTATGAAGAATATCTAAGCAGCTGAAAAAGAGAGGAATAATTTAACAGCCTTTCAGTCAACTGTGGGTATTCTACTTTGCTACTATACCAAAACAGACAAGTGGCAGTTTCTTAGAGGTCAGTATGAATATGAAATCTGAAACATCAGTAAATTTTCTATTCTGTTATTGGCCTATACTGGACTCTGAATGGATCTTTTAGCCATTAATGATTTTGTTGCATAATGAGTTGATCAGATGAAAACTATTAGTTTAGTGAGCTACCATATTTTCCAAGTGTTGGCACATATCATTATACTATCCAAAATATACTATTTATCTCAACAGAAAAATATAAATATTAAGAAGCTTCATAGAACAGCAAGTCAAAGTTAAAAAGTAACAATAAATTTAAGGAAAAAAAGCTATCAAGTTGATGGGAGTAGATTTAAGTTTTCCAAAATTCTAATTTTCACTGCTGGAAAGCCCAAACTTCATCACTGGTAGCAGGGTTTTTTTCCCTTAAGTGGCATGCTCACTTCATTTTTTTGTATTAATCTCAAAAACCATATTTTGTTGTCATTCTTTTTTTTTTTTTGAGACAGAGCCTCAAGCTGTCACCCTGGGTAGCGTGCTGTGGCATCACAGCTCACAGCAACCTCCAATTCCTGGGCTCAAGCGAGTCTCTTGCCTCCGCCTCCCAAGTAGCTGGGACTACAGGCGCCCGCCACAACTCCAGGCCATTTTTTGGTTGCAGCCATCATTGTTGTTTGGCGGGTCCTGGGGCTGGATTCGAACCTGCCAGCTCAGGTGTACGTGGTTGGCGCCTTAGCCCGTTGAGCCACAGGTGCCAAGCCATCATTCTTTTTTTTTTTTTGAGACAAGAGCCTCAAGCTGTCACCCTGGATAGAGTGCTATGGCATCATAGCTCGCAGCAACCTCCAATTCCTGGGCTCAAACAAGTCTCCTGCCTCCGTCTCCCAAGTAGCTGGGACTACAGGCACCTGCCACAACGCCCGGCCATTTTTTGGTTGCAGCTGTCATTGATGTTTGACGGGTGGATTTGAACCCACCAACTCAGGGGTATGTGGCTGGCGCTTTAGCAGCTTGAACCACAGGCACCGAGCCTTGTTGGTCATTCTTTCAAGTAAAAATATAGTTTCATAAAAACACAATCTAGTACAGCTTAAACTCATAAACTGCATTGCTTAGACTATCTCCAAAAGAAAATAAATAAAACAAATGTGGGGGCTACAGCAAAATTAGAACCCTCAATACATTGCTGGTGTGCTGGTGAGAATGTAAAATGGTACAGTCTCTTTTAGAAAACTATCAATTCCTCAAGAAGTTCAACATAGTTACCATAAAAACCAGTAATTCATTCAAAAGAAAACATATCCAAACAAAAAACTACTTACACAAATGTTCATAGCATTATTAATAAACAAAAAAAAGTAAAAACAATCCAAATGTCCATCGACAGATAAATAAAATGTGGTATATTCATACAAGGGATTATCATTCATCCCTAAAAAGAAATGGAGCACCAATACATCTTACGACACAGATAAATCTTAAAAACATTATGTTAGGGCGGCTCCTGTGGCTCAGCGAGTAGGGCGCCGGCCCCATATGCCGAAGGTGGTGGGTTCAAGCCCGGCCTCGGCCGAACTGCAAAACAAAAAAATAGCCGGGCGCTGTGGCGGGCGCCTGTAGTCCCAGCTGCTAGGGAGGCTGAGGCAAGAGAATCACTTAAGCCCAAGAGCTGGAGGTTGCTGTGAGCAGTGTGACGCCACGGCACTCTACCCAGGGCGATAAAGTGAGACTCTGTCTCTACAAAAAAACAAAAATCATTTTACCACAAAGATGTTTGCACCAGAATGTTTATTCTGGCTCAGTTCATAATTACCAAATCATGGAAGCAACCTAAATGGCTATCAACCCATGAATGGATCAACAAACTGATACATGTATACAATGGAATACTATTCAGCCATTAAAAAAGATGGAGACTTTATATCTTTTACATTTACTTAGATAGAGTTGAAACACATTCTTCTTAATAAAGAACACAAGAATGGAAAAATAAATATTCAATGTACTCCATCCTAATAAGGAATCAATATATAAACAATTATATGCTCATATAAACAATAAAATACAAACGTAGTCTAATACAAGGGCAGAAGGAGATGGGAGGGGGAAAAAGGAGGGGAGAGGACAACTGGTAGAAGGAGGGAGGGCCTGTGGTGGGATGTGGAGAGCGGGCCATGAGGCAGCAGGGCCCCTACAGCCTGGGGAACATTCAGGGAATGAACCCTCAACAGCTTCTCCTCCTTTTCCAAAACAACCATATTCCTTTCTTCATGCTCCCTCTGCCAAAAGTCATGTAGCTCTTTCTTTGTTTAGTTAACTATGCAGAGATCCTTTTGATCTTTCCCTTCTTACTCCATGTCATATGTTAATGAAGTTGAATGGAAACCATTAAGTCACATAGTTCTTCCTTTGTTATGTTAACTATTCAGAGATCCTTGTGATCTTTCCCTTCTTATTTCTTGTCATGTTAATGAAGTTGAGTAGAAACCATTAACAAGATGATTTGTCTTTATTCAAGTCATTTACATTTTCCTATCATATCGTTAAGACTAAAAATACATCTTTTGTTTATGCTACTCCCCCATATTGTCTATGCTACTTCCCCTTAGACAACCCTGTACAGATACTATAAAATAAAGCTGATTTTTTGCTTTAGTTCTGGCTGTAGCCATCAGCTCAGTCAGACCTCCCGATCTCATATTTTTTCTCTGTGTCTTCTCTTTTACTGTATTTTTCTCAGTCCCTGCCAATTCCACTCTGGTTCACACCCCTTCCCTGTGCTGCTTTGTAAAAGTGAGATCTCTCCTAATGGGCAAATTATGAGTGTATATACATGCCCCCTGGGTGAAGGACTGTTTTATAACTAGAACTTTACTCTGGAAGTGAGAACAATATAATCTAAAAATTTGTACCCTTGTATTAACTTGAAGTAAAAGAAATAAATTTGAAAAATAAAATTTAACTGAATTAATTTTAAAAAAATAGAAAATAACTGACAGTGAGAATTTGCATTCCACACCATGCCATCACTGTTTCATCCTAAGGAGCTGAATGGTAATAACTGCGCAGAGTTGGTCCCATGGGCATGGAAATGAGAAGGGTAGGCACCTCTAAGGACTGGAATAGTGGAAGAGAATTGGACAATACTGCAGAATATTGATGGGTCTTCTGTAGTACCCTAGACAAAGGCAACTTAAACTCTTATCCCAAGAAACTTTACTCTGGTACTCCATCTAACCAGCCCCAACAGGCCATTAAAAACCTCCATTTATGCATAGACAATTATACAGATCGTACTGAAGCCAATTCCATGTTCAGAGTAAGGCAGGAAACAGCTGTGGATTCAATTATTCCTGTGTGGCTTACTCTTTGAGGGATGCTTAATCCTTATCTTCAGGTAGTTTACAATCTCATTGAGGAAACAACTTTCTCATACATGAAGCCATTGCAGACTAACAGAATTAGCAGAGTGTCCTGGTGTCTATAATGGCAATTTTGGGAAGAGAAGACAGGGCTAATCAAAAAAAAAGTATTGTGGACACAGACCAGTGCTAAAGGGTTTTATAATATTCCACTTTCATATGGCAAACCTCAGACCTGCTCTGTCTTCAAAAGGACCAAGGACCTCATGATCTGAAGCTAGAAAACCACAAACTGGAGACTAGAGGATTCAAAGTTATGTTTATAGATAAGATTTATAAGGGATAAAAACTGACCTACTCAGGGGCTGGGCCATGGATTGATAGAACTTGAGTAGGAATCAAAGTAAAAATAATAATCAACTACCAAAGCAGAGAAGCAAATATTTATTTCTGGTTTTGGAGGGGTAAGTGGGAAAGGATGAGGTTGAAGTATTTTTGGTGCCTCTGTTCCTCTCCAGGAATCTGAGTGTGATAAGAAGTATGGATGTTAGGGATGGGAGAACTGTGGAGCAGGAGCAGGATAGAATTAATAGCAGCAGGCTCAGCGTCTGTTGCTCAAGTGGCTAAGGCACCAGTCACATACACCTGAGCTGGTGGGTTTGAATCCAGCCTTGGCCCGCCAAACAATAATTATGGCTGCAACAAAAAAATAGCCAGGTGTTGTGGTGGGCACCTATAGTCCCAGCTATTTGGGAGGCGGAGGCAGGAGAATCACTTGAGCCCAAGAGTTGGAGGTTACTGTGAGCTGTGATGCCATGGCACTCTACCCAGGGTGACAGCTTGAGGCTCTGTCTCAAAAAAAAAAAAAAAAAGAATTAATAGTAGTAAAGGTAAAAAGTAGTAAAAATAATATTGAAAAACAACCTAAACAAGTCTCCTCCATAAATATATATATATGAATCATATATGTGTATTATATATTTTATATATACATATATCTCAGAGCTCACAACAATTTAGGCGAAATCTATATGCCTCTATGCCCATCTTTCTGAGAGAGTGCAGAGACAAAATTCTTACTTAGCACAGTCAGGCTGAAACTGGGGCTGAAGGCCTGAATTCTGAATAGGCTAATAAGCCTGAGTGCTTTGGAGATAAAAGCCGAGTACTCAGAAGCTGGCCATGGGGGCTGAGGTGTGCAGACACATCTTCAGTAAGTCTTAGGAATCTCCAGACTGCGAAAAAAAAAATTCTCCAGGTTTGTGAGATAAGTTCTCTACCTCCAGATGGTACGGGCCTCCAGAGAGTGGGCAAATAAGCAGCCTGTTCCCCTGCAGCTGTCCTATGACTTATTGGTTTGTGGGCAACTGGCTGACAGTATGTTTTTCATGACTACTATATATGGTATTATAAAGGTTGTAGAATGTGTAGCAGTTTATCAGTGACTTGCAGGCACCAAGGAAAAGTCAATCTAGTTTTACATTGTAACCTTAAGGTTGTTGTATGATTATAGAGTAATAAAGTGTATGTGCAGAAATGGCTATAAATAAAGGAGTTTTCTACTTGCCATCAGAGCTTGTAGTCCTCTCTGTCTCATAGTATTTCAATAAGTAGGTCTAACCTCTGCTTTATTGAGCACTTGATCAGACCTCACCCAACATTTTGGTGCAGTGAGCAGGATGGCAGTAGATTGAGCAGCAGGACGAGCTCTGTGGACACAGCAGATGGCTTCTGCAGCGACACTTTCCAACTGACTTTGTGAATGCCTAAGGTAGACTTCGGACTTTGAAATCTGATGGTTCTGGTCACGCTGTGAGTATGCGAGACATCGGGCAAAAACAGAAAGAAATTAAAAAATGGGGAACACTCAAAGTACTCAGACCTTAGAGGATCAACATGTTGCCTTACTTAAAACTTTACTTGGTTCCATGAATATTCTGGTTAAAACTAGAATTCTGAGAGAGTTGTTCCAGGTAGTGGTAAAGCACTGTTACTGGTTTTCGCCAGAGAGAAAAGTTCAATTGAACATGCAGGTCTGGAAGGGTGTTGGTAGAGCATTGAGACACACCCATCAGAGGGGAGAATTTATTAGCAGAGACGTATGGGGAGCTTTTCAGCTGATTATGGTGGCATTAGAGCCATTTCAGTCATGCTCTGAGGCATCTAGCTCAGAAGAAGAGGAACAGCACCCACACACACACCTCCAGAGACAGAGGAGAGGGCTGGGGAAGAAACTCCTGAGCAGCCAATTTATGATGAGCCCATGAGAGCCCCCAATCTGGACTGTCCAGTTTGCTCTACTAAAAAAATTTCCAGTGATTCAGATAAAGACCTTATAGATTTTAATAGTGATAATAAATGCCTTCTTATTCCTTGTTTTGAGGAAAATGACATTAAAGATTTGAAGAAAATGTTAGAAGAGGGCTTACAAGATATTAATAGAAGAATGCAAGCAATAGAGAAATGAGGCTCTCAAATGGATATTCGTTAATGCCTCAGCTCCTTAAATTTCTAGAGCCCCCCCCCAACAGCTCCTAGACTGCCTCCTACTTCATCAAAACAGCCTTTAAAATGGCAAGACAGTCCTTGGTCATCTTTGGCTCCTCCTGGATTATATCCAATACTACCTAATCTATCTGATTCTAGATTTGTAACTAGAGTTCATCATTTCCTGATTGAGACTTCCACTCTTAATATACTTAATGACATGCCTGCATCCACTTCTGCATTACCTTCTAAACCAGCAGACAGTGAGGTCATGGCTTTTCCTGTTTTAAGAGAAATACAAGAGGACGTACTCATTCATGTTTCCCATATGCAAACAGAATTAAAATTTCTCAAGACTATGAAAGATGTAGTCCATGTTTATGTTCCTAATTCTCCTTATGTTATTGGGGTTTCAAGCTCTTATTGTTCAGATCATACATTCCTTCCTATAGATGGGAGATGTTAGCCCATACTACTTTAAGCCAAGAACAATTTATTCAATTTAAATCTTGGTGGATTGAAGAGGCAAAAACTGCAAGCACACCATAATAGGGCTGACCAGCTGCCTTCTTTCACCTTTGACCAATTAACTGGTTCTGACGAATTTGAAGGCCTGGGACCTCAAATCCACTCCATCCAGGAATTACTAATTCAAATAAAAGATGTTTTCATTAAAGCATGGCAACATCTGGATGAGAAGGGAGAAATTAAACAGTTCTTTACCAAAGTCATGTAGGAAAATAATGAGCCATTCTCCAAGTTCGTTGCTCACCTACAGACAGCAATAGAATGCTCCATACCAGGAGAAGAGGCTTGACAGATTCTCCTTTTACAGGTGGCCTTTGAGAACACCAATGGGGATTGCAAAAAGGCTTTGGCTAGAATAAAGAACCAGAAAAATGCAACCATTGACAAGTATATTCATGCCTGTAAGGAGGTAGGGTCTGGCACGCTTCAGGCTAATTTACAAGCTATAGCTTTAGCGTCCACCTTAAAGGCTGATCATGGGACACTTAAATGTTTTAATTGTGGAAAAAGTGGCCATACTAGAAAAGAATGCGGAAAGAGCAAGGAGGAGAAAAACCCTTCTGGGCTATGTCGCCGCTGCAGGAAAGGTTGACATTGGACTAATGAATGTCACTCGATAAAAGACAAAGATGGAAACAGGAGTCTTAAGCCGCAATACTCTGGGAATTCTAATAGTGATCAGGGAAACTCTGACTCAGGCTTAGCTCGGGGCCCTCAGACAAACAACACGAGCAGCTCCCTCCCACAACAGTTCTCCGTGAGCAATGGGCTTGCCCATGCCCAAATGAATCAGAATTAAGACCCATTAATAAAATACAAGTACAGGATTTATTTCATGCTACTCAGGGAAGTGCTACTTTTGTCCTTCCTATTTTGACTGATTTTAATCTTAACAATGAGACTCTCGGCTCGGCACCTGTGGCTCAATGGGCTAAGGTGCCAGCCACATACACCTGAGCTGGCAGGTTCGAATTCAGCCTGGGCCTGCCAAACAACAATGATGGCTGCAACCAAGAAATGGCCGGGCTTTGTGGTGGGTGCCTGTAGTCCCAGCTACTTGGGAAGCAGAGGCAAGGGACTCGCTTGAGCCCAGGAACTGGAGGTTGCTGTGAGCTGTGATGCCACACCACTCTATCCAGGGTGACAGCTTGAGGCTCTATCTCAAAAAACAAAACAATGAAGACTCTCTTAAGAAGCTGCCTACAGGCATTTATGACCCTATTCCTACAGGAACAGTGGGTCTTATCTTAGGAAGAAGCAGTCTTACTATGGAAGGATTTAATGTCCATCCAGGAATCATAGATGAAGATTATAAAGCAGAAATTTTAATAATGGCATCAGCCACGAAAGCTGTCCTCAGGGAAGTGTGTGGCTCAAATTTTAATATTACCTTATCATAAAGACAAGACTGCTCCTGTAACTAGAGAAGGAGGCTTCGGCAGCACAGGAAAACAGGTTTTTTGGCACACTTTCCTGAATGACTCACGCCCTCAGTGCACTGTGTTTTCTAAAGACAAAGTTCAAATTAAAGGCTTGGTAGACACAGGAGTTGATGTTTCCATTATAGCTTCTTACATGTGGCCTGAAGGCTGGCCAAAAGTTTTGTAGTTATAGGAACTATGTCAGATATAAAACAAAGTGCTGTTATTCTTGAATGCAAAGGACTCGGTGGACAGGCAGCTAGCTTACGTCCCCATATTGTACCCATAGCCATTACTTTATGGGGAAGGGACTTATTACAACAATGGGGAGCTATGTTAACCATTCCCACTATCTCTAATGCTGCTAAGAATATCATGCTTAATATGGGTTATGATCCTACTCAGCCAACACCTATCAGAGAGCCTGAGGTATCCCATGTTGGGAATGACAAGACAGGACTCAGTTTGCCCACTGTTTCAGAGGATTTTCACTAGGGGCCCCTGGACAGCGCTTCGCCCTCTCCTTGCAATGGAAAAGTGATAAGCCAGTATTGGTAGAGCAGTGGCCCCTTCCTCTGGAAAAATTAGAAGCGCTACATCAATTAGATGATGAACAACTCCAGCAGGTCATACACAACAAATGACCAGTGCTTAGAATAGTCCAGTCTTTGTAGTAAAAAAGAAGTCTGGAAAATGGAGAATGTTAACTGACTTAAGAAAAATTAATGCCATTATTCAACCGACGGGAACCTTGCAATCAGGCATCCCAAATTCAACTTTAATTTCAAAACATTACCCTATAATTATAATAGACATGATAGCCTGCTTTTTTTAACTTTCATTTGCATTCTTGGGATGCTGAAATATTTGCTTTCACTGTCCAAGCTCTTAATAATAATAAGCCAAATAAAAGATATAACTGGAATGTTTTGCATCAAGGTGTGCTTAATAGCCCTATCTTGTGTCAATTGTTTGTAGATCAGCCTTTAGAAGAACTTAGAAAGGAATTTCCTGAAAGCTTATGTTTGCATTACATGGATGATATTTTATTGGCTCATCCATGCTCTGAAAAATTAAAAGAGTTATTTCAAATAGCTTCATTGAAATTCAAAGAATATGGCTTACAAATATCAGAAGATAAAATACAAAGTCAGGAACCATGGGAATATTTAGGATATAGAATAACAGCTCAAAACATAATTCCACAAAAAATTGAAATTCATTGAGACTCTCTTAAAACTTTAAATGATTTTCAAAAACTGCTAGGAGATATTATTTGGATTAGACCTACATTGGCAATTCCTACATATGCTCTTAAGAATCTTTTTTCTATCCTTGAGGGAGACTCTAATTTAAATAGCCCCAAGATACTAACTCCTGAAGCTGAAAAACAATTACAATGGATAGAAGAGCACATTCAAGATGCTCAATTGAACCATATATCTGAAGATAGCAATTTTTATATTTATGTATTTCCATCTATACATTCTCCTACAGGTTTAATAGTACAAGAAACAGCTTTTATTGAATGTTGCTTCTTATCAAATAAAGCATCTAAAAAGATGGGAACATATGTTTACAAGATGGCCTCAATAATTTTAAAGGGCCACCAAAGACTTAAACAATTAGTTGGCAGAGATCCTGAAAAAATTGTGGTGCCCTTAACTAATAATCAGAATACTGATTTGCTTATGTTAAATACTGAATGGTAAATTGCCTTGTCTGACTATATCAAGATAATAGATAATCATTATCCCCAGGATAAAAGAATTCAGTTTCTTAAAAATACTTCTTGGATTTTACCTAAAGTTGTTAAAATAGAACCTATTCGTGATGCTCAAACTTTTTATACCAATGCTAATAAGTTAGGAATATCTGGTTATGTTGGTCCTTATTCTCAAAAAGTACAACAGTCCCCTTATTCATCAGTACAAAAGGCAGAATTGTTTGCCATTATTATCTTAATAACTGACTATTCAAATCATGCACTAAACATAATCAGTGATTCCATTTATTCGACCCATGTAGTTCAGAAAATTGAAACTGTTACTTTGCCAACTAATACAGATGAGCTTAACATGTTATTTACCTCATTGCAGCAATTAATTAGAAATAAAACTTTTCCTATTTCCATTACACATGTTCAAGCTCATTCTAACTAGCTTGGACCCATAGCTGAAGGAAATCAAGCAATTGATCAACTAATTAGGTCCCATGATCACAGCTCAACATGAACATGCCTTAAATCATACTAATGCTAAAGCATTAAAAAGGAGACATAATATTTCTTGGTGTTCAGCCAGGGCAATAGTTTGATCATGCCCTACATGCCAGCCATTGACTGCTCCTCATTTACCAATTGATGACAATCCTAGAGGTTTATAATCCAATCAATTATGGCAAATGGATATGACTCAGTTCCCAGAATTTGGAAAATTAAAATATATTCATCATTCAGTGGATACTTATCCTCATTTCTCTTGGGTGTCAGCATTTTCATCAGAAAAGACTGATGTAGTAATTTCCCATCTCTTAGAAGCATTCTCTGTCATGGGAAAGGCTTCCACTATAAAAACTGATAATGGGTCTGTTTATATTTCAAATAAATGTCAAGCCTTTTTTAAGTTACATAATATTAAACATATCACTGGGATTCCTGGAAATAGCACAGGACAAGCAATTATTGAAAGGCAAAATAGAACATTAAAAGAGATGCTTTTGAAATAGAAAAAAGGGGAAGAGCAATATAATATAACCTCCAGAAATAGAATATCTTCAGAACTTTTTACTTTAAAATTTTGAATATGAGTGATGAAGATGAAACTCTGGCCTTTATACTTGGATAACTGTTACCTTCCCACTCCTAAATCAACCAGTATATTATAAAGACACTTTAACAAATGCATGGATACTGGCAAATGTTATTCATTGGGGGAGAGGTTATGCTTATATTTCTACAGGAAGTACTAAACTTTGGATTCCAGATAAAAACTTAAAGTTTTGGCATGACCCGGAAGAGCATCATTCCAGACATGGGAAAGAAGAAGAACCCAGAGACGGTAGCAGCCAACTCAAAGAAAATCCGCCCGACTCCCTCGAGGAGAGAACAGAGAGCTGCCATATTTCAAAGGAATGGTTCTTGAGCAGTAATCTGGGACCAACTGAAGAGACTGTGCTCCAAGGCTAAAGGTTTGGTACTACATACCTAACAAGAGCTTAATGCGGTTAATGTTTCCTTGGCTATGCTTGCATTATTGTCCACTCTCGTAAGTGGACAGTGATTTGAATATTGGACATATATCCCCAACCTGCCTTTATTAAGGGGGGTCAGTTGGCTGGAATCAACTGTGCCTGTTTATGTTAATGATTCATCTTGTGATTGGCATAAGAACTCTGAACAATTATGGACTGCCAAAAAACAAATTGAATTCTATAATGAGATCTCAGATTTAGAACAGGCTGTTGTTATGTTAGGAGTTTTTCAAATTGATCAGTCTGAAAAAACAAGTTAGACTTAAATGTGATTGAAATATGACTACTTTTTATATTACCCCTGTTACATATAATGAAACTAAATTCCCTTGGGATAAGGTTAAGGTTAATGTTTCTTAATATTTGTTAAATCATGAAAACTTAACTGATGATATTGCAAAATTACAACATGAGGTATATTCAACTTTTCAATGGAAGTTAGAAAAAATTGATGGTGATTCCATATTGCAAGGAATCATGGATAAAATTGAACAACTAAATCCTATGTCTAAAATTAATAGACTTATTGGAAGTTCAGTTGGATCATTTGCTTTGTTGTTAATTTTGTGTTTGATTTTATATATTATTTGCAAAAAGGTGAATCAGACTAAGAAAGATAATGAAAGACATGCAACCATTTTTGCCCTAATGATAATAGATATGAAATCCAAACACCAGAAAAAGAAAGGGGAAATATAGGCAAAAAGCCTATATGCCTCTGTGCCCATCTTTCTGAGAGAGTGCAGAGACAAAATTCTTACTTAGCACAGTCAGGCTGAAATCAGGCTGAACTCTGAATAGTCCAATACACTCTGAGTGCTTTGGAGATAAAAGCCCAGTATTCAGAAGCTGGCCACGGGGGCTCAGGTGTGTAGACACGTCTTCAGTAAGTCTTAGGAATCTCCAGACTGAGGGTTTGTAAGATAAGGTCTCTACCTCCAGATGTTACGGGCCTCCAGAGAGCAGGCAAAAAAGCAGCCCATTCCCCTGCAGGTGTCCTATGACTTATCAGTTTGTGGGCAACTGGCTGACAGTATGTTTTTCATGACTACTATATATGGTATTATAAAGGTTGTAGAAGAATGTGTAGCAGTTTATTGGTTGACATGCAGGCACCGAGGAAAAGTTAACCTAGTTTTACATTGTAACCTTAAGGTCATTGTATGATTATAGTGTAATAATGTGT
The DNA here is from genome assembly GCA_963573935.1 of Arctocebus calabarensis. Lineage (NCBI taxonomy): Eukaryota > Metazoa > Chordata > Mammalia > Primates > Lorisidae > Arctocebus > Arctocebus calabarensis. The sequence goes on from CAUYON010063328.1 coordinate 17,204, forward strand.
ACATGCAGAAATGGCTATATAAACTGGCCATAAATAAAGGAGTTTGCTATTTGCCATCAGAGCTTGTAGTTCTCTCTGTCTCATAGTATTTCAATAAGCATGTCTAACCTCTGCTTTATCGACCACTCAATCAGACCTCACCCAAAAGAGCAACCTCCAACTTTTGGCCTTAAGTGATTCTCTTGCCTCAGCCTCCCGAGTAGCTGGGACCACGGTGCTGGACACAATGCCTGGCTATTCCTTAAATATTTTAAATGACTGGTTCATGACATTTGTGGTAGTGTCTCTAAATATTTCAAAAAAACATCAACTTGAAAATATAATATCTAAGGAAAAAGCACAATTATGTCAGGTGTTCCAAGACCACCCTCAGGTTCAATGATTCACTAGAAAAACACATAGAACTCAGAAAAGCTGTTAAACTCTCAGTTATAGTTTATTACAGCAAAAGGATACAGATTAAAGTCAGCAAAAAGGCACATAGAACAGAATACAGGAGAGACTATGTTTCCAGTTGTGCTCTTCTAGAAGTCATATAAATGGGGCTTAATTCTCTCAGAAACAGTGTTGTGACATTATGAATGCAGTATTGCCACCCAGGGAAGCTCATCTGAGCCCTCGTGTCCAGAGTTTTTATTGGAGAGTTGGTTACATGGTTATGGAGGGTACCATTGTTGATCTTGGTTACTCTGGCCTCTCCAGAGGTTATATTGATACAATATGGCCCAAGGTCTCCACTATAAATCACATTGTTATCATAAACCATCTGGTATGGCCCAAAGACCCCAAGTTAATGCAAACATTCTTATCAGGCAAGTAAATCCAAGGGTTTAAAAGTTATCTCCCAGTAGACAAAGACCAGGCCTTTCTTTGTACTGTGATATATTAGAGCAACACAGGCCTGTTCAGTTAATCCGTTACTGCACAACACTATGGAGAGTTCTTCTTCTGGACATAATTTATACTATTCTTTCAACAGTCTGTCTAGGAGGATGCTAAATTTTTCCATTTTTACAGATGAGAAAACAGAGTCTCAAAAAGAGTAGGTAACATGTTCAATGTTAAAGTAGCCACTACTGGTAGAGCCTAGTCTCAAACCCAAGCTATAACACCTTGTTCTCGAAGCCATGAACTGTTAACTGTACTTCTAGAAAGCATGCCTTAAGATACTAGAAAAGCCACAGAATGTTTCAATATTCTTAAAAACATAACATGGGTGTCAAATCCCTTGGTCTTATTTTTCTAGTATGTCTTAGCAAATTCTGAGGTTGTGTTTAAATTGGTATCACCCTACTCAAAGACTTCCAGGTAGTTCCACACCATTCAGACTCTGGGTGGTGGACTTTCCAGACCAAGGGTGGTGCACAGAATCCTATCTCTACCTTTCATGAACCAGCACTGAGAAGGCAAATGAACCAGAGCGGAAGTGTTGGGGATTAAGGAAAATATAACACAAGAGAAGACACAGAGATGAAAGATGGGATCAGGAGGTCTGACTGAGCTGATGCCTGCAGCCAGAACCAAAGCACAAAATCAGATTTATTTTATAGTATCTCCACAGGGTTGTTTTTGGAGAAGAAGCCTAGACAAAAAGACCCAATATCTTTGGTCTTACAGTATGACTGGAAAATTAAATAACTTTAACAAAAATAAATCATTCTGTTAATGGTTTCTACTTAACTTTGTTAACATATAATAAGTAAAAAGGGAGAATTTACAAGGATTTCTGCATGGTTCTTAAAAATTAACTAGACAAAGAAAGAGCTACATGACTTCTGGCAGAGGGAGCATGAAGAAAAGAATATGGTTGTTTGGGGAAAGGAGGAGAAGCCATTGGGGTTCATTCCCTGAATGTTCCTCAGGTTGTGGGGGCCCTGATACCTCACGGCCCACTCTCCACACTACCCACTGGCTACTGTCCTTGCTAACTGTCATCCAGACTCTCTCCTAAGCCAAAGCGATTGTCAGAGCTGCTGTCATCCATCCTGGTTTCTCTCTATTGCTTACTCATGTTGCCTGCACTTTTATCACTTCTGGGTTTGATTCCTGTTCTCATCCCTTATGTTCATTAAGAGGTTAAGCACTGGTTTTGATTCTCACCCAAGGTCAGTCTTTACCCTGTCTCATTATCTCCTATTTTGCATTTATAAAATGCCAAAAGAGATCTAAAGTCCATTTTTCATGCTGTTTTAGATCACTGTGGTATTGCACAGTCACTCCCAGTGTAGCCCTCAGCTTCCCTCCTCTGCTCTCCGCCCACCCCAACTCTGCCCTACCTAGTTCAGCCTGAGTCTGGGAACCTATATGTACACCTTGAGCCCTGAAATTTTTGTTTTTTGCCAGTTTTGAGTTGACTTGAACATTATATTGATGTTAATAAATAAATTAATTTTCTCTATAAAAGAATGATTTTCAGACTGGTCCAAAACATGGAATTCTACTAAACCACCTACTGCGGATATGCTGGACAAAGGGATGATTCATATTCCTGGTAGGATGGAATAGTATAGCATGAGATTTCATCACATTACTTAGAAAAATGTGCTAATTAAAACTTATAAATTATTTATTTCTGGAATTTTCCTTCCCAAACCCATATGATCACCCATGGGTAACTAAAACCATTTTCTTTTCTGGGTAAAGAAAATTCACAGATAAAAGGTACTGCCATACATAGACATCAGTGAATGACTCAAGTACTGATTTCATCTGTGTTTGCTGACAAATTAGAATTGAAGAGCTAAGCATAATTCTGTAATTAAATGTTATTATTTATCTCAGCCACACTGTTTGCAAGAAGTACTTGAAAGTCTTCTATCACACTACTAGGAATCTATGGTAGAGATAGGCTTCCTTCTCCTATTCCTGTGCTCCCCAGCTATGCTGAAGTTCTGCACTTGGTTCTTTATTCTGTACTGCTTGTTTGCCTACTAAAGACTGTGAGCCTAACATCTAGTGTCTGATCACCTGGACTTCTGGTCCATTTCCTGACTCAGGTCCACTGTAACCCTGAGCTTTCAGAATCTGTTCCATTACATGGCTGCCCCATTAACATTTTTTATCCAGCTTCTCTCATCCTTGGGGCTCCCTGAGTTTCACAAGCCAGCTTGAGGAAATGAACCAGGATTGGAATGGTGGGGAACTGAGGAAACATATCATGCAAGAGATGGAGATAAATTACACAAGAGACATAAATCAGATAAGAGACTAAGAGGTGGGATAGGAAGGACTGGCACAGCTTGAGACTGGAGCCAGCACCGACATGTGAAAACACCTTTATTATATCTTGTCACAAACCTGTACAGCAAAGGGGAGCAAACCAGAGTGGAATTGGTAGGGAATGAGGAAAATACAGCATAAGAGAAGACAGAGAAACAAAGAATGGGATCATGAGGACTGACTGAGCTGAAGGCTGCAGCCAGCATCACAGCATAAAAATTAAATTATTTATTAACATCAATATAAGTTCAAGTCAACTTTAGATACATTTCATAGTATCTGTACAGGGTTGTCCAGTGGGAAGTAGCACAGACAATATGGGGAAATAGCATGAACAAAAGACATAATTTTGTTCTTATAGTACAATTGGAAAATATCAATGACTTTAATAAAGACAAATCATCTTGTTAATGGTTTCTACTCAACTTCATTAACATATGACAAGAAGTAAGAAGGGCAAGATCACAAGGATCTTAGCCTAGTTGACAAAACAAAGAAATAACTATGTGACTTTGTAGTTTCAAGTCAACTTCATTAACATATTACAAGAAGTAGGAAGGCAAAGACCACAAGGGTCTCTGCGTAGTTACCTTGACAAAGAAAGAGCTACATGACTTCTGGCAAAGAGAGCATGAAAAAGGAATGTGGCTGTTTGGGGAACAGAGGAGAAGCAGTTGGGGGTTCAGTCCCTGAATGTTCCCTAGTCTGTGAGGGTCCTGCTGTCTCACAGCCCACTCTCCACAGAACCTAAACAATGTCACTTATCTTAGCAAAGTTGCTTACTGAGCAGGGAATTAGGCAAAGGAATACTATTATCTTTACAAGGCTTTTTTTTTTACATGAATCTAGCACATAGGATAAAGATTAGTGTTAGGGAGGAGAAGCTACTGTGCTTTCTGGCAAAAAATAAAAGGGAAAGTTTGCAAAGGCTATGTGACTTCTGGCAGAGGAGAAAAGCATGTTTATGTTGTTCTAAAAGAATGTTGTTGTTCAAGGAAGAGAAGCAGTTAGGGGGGTTGTTCAAGGAACCTCATCTCCCCAGGTTGTAGGGGTCTTGCCCTCTTTCAGTGCATACTCCACATCTGAGTCTTCATCCTAACCTCAGCCCATGCATGGCCCAGCACTCAAAATAGGAAGATTTTACTATCTATTACCATCTGATTTTGAAAGAGAATACCTGGGAAGGGTGAGGTCTGGGAGAACAGGTCTTCTCAAGGAGAGCACATGGATACACTTGCAGGGTCTTCTCCATGGTGACTCAGCCCTTAGGAATTTGTAAACTTAACTTCCTGGAACTTGGAAATTTCCAAGTTTTGTGAAATCTTGTAGTTCTGTAGGGACTGGAGTAACATCTCCCACTTGATTCAAACTGGCCAATGAGAAGGGTACCTGTGGGTGTCGATAAAAAGGGAAAGATCAAGCTAGACGGGGAGCGTGGCCATTTGGAATTCTTCTATGCCGTAAGCTCCCAGTTAGTGAATAAAGCCCTTCATCTTATAAACGTAGTGTTTGGGTGCTATTTCTCTCCATTGGGCCTTATCTTCCTAGAACATCTTTGGTTCCCTGACCGGGAAGTGAGATCACCCTTGGAGAGAACATGGACCTGGTAGCCAATCCTCTGGACACCCACGTGGGGGCCCCTGATCGGCCTGTACGACATGAACCACTGAGCACACCAGGGAGGCAATTTGGCCTCCCTATGTGGACCCCTCGGCTGGGTTGTGAAAGGACTCCATCAGCAGGTCTTCAAGGAGTCAAACACTGGAAGGAACTGGCATGCAGGAACAGGTACCTACACAGGGAGACCGTCTAAGACAAGATATGATGATCAATCTGGGGTCCCACTACAGTTTTAGTGGAAGAAAGGATCCTGATCAACTCCTTGGGCATTAGGTTGCCGACAGGTCTGTTGAGAGGTGTGTGAGAGTATGTGGATGTGGTATGACTGAGAAAACTCTGAGGGTGGAGTTGGACCTCCCTTCACAGGGCCTAGGGGAGTGTTGGTTTGCTTCCTATGGCTAAGTGGCAGCTCAAGTGGGAAATTGAAGCTGCCCAGGTTAAGAAATGGGTTGGAATTGTATGCATGTGGGTGCTTGAAGAATGACTAGATGGGTAACAATAGGTGGGGTTTTGCCCCCACCCATTCATGGAGTGAATGTGTGAGTCTGCCCTTCTTCCCTGCTCCAACTTTGCCCCCTGGCTATTCTGAGAGAAACTGGAAGTTCTAGGTTTTCCGATTTCTGTCTTTGGTGGTGGCCATGTGACCATATGGGTCTTGGGGGAAAATGAAAAGACATTAGAAAAGTTGTTGCTGTAGTTTTGTTACTGGAATTTCTTCAGTGAGTCTTTGGTCTCAGGAATTTGAGAATTCAGTCCACAGGCCACATCAGTGATAAAACGGCATTTTGTTGGCCTGAGGGACATGCAGAGGGAGTGGAGACTGCCAGAGCTATTGGTAGAGGAGCCGTGCCTTGGAAAGTGTTGCGGTTCAGGCAGTCTGGTGAGCTAGGGATGGCCTTTGAAAATCTGGGGGAGAGAGTGTGACTCTCGTGCTGGACGAGGTTGTATACATATAAGCAACAGGTTTCCAAGGTGAACAGCCTCTGGAAGGGGGGAGGAGGCCCAGGTCAGAGGTTTCCTGCATAAGTCCTTTGTCTAGAGGTGAATAATTGGCCATGAGAGATAATTTGGCCAGGACTTGGTAGACAGAAAAATACCTTTACAGACTGAATGGGTGTTCAGGCAAATGAATACATGCAGCCTCTCACCTGGGACAATGTTGTTAGGTCTTTGCTGTGGGTTTTTGTCTGGGAAGGGGATTAGGGTGTGTGCTCCTTAGTCAGGATGGAGCCATCCAAAATGTTTGGGACTGCTTTGTTCATGGCCTTGCTAGAGCTCAGAGGGTTTGTGGCTAGAGATGGGAGTCTGATGTCTGAGCTCACCTGAGCCTGAAAAGTGGGGGGGGTTCCCTATCCAGCCCTGAGTGGGAAAATCCTATATCAATGTTATATCGCATAAAATGTCTCTCATTTGTAAAATGTAATAATTTGGTTGTTTATTGTTGGGGAAACTGAGTCATTGTCAAAGGATAAGATGCTTGCCTTTTAAACCTTCTAATTATCAGTTTGGCTGAGTGAATAGGTGACTTCATGGTAAACTGGGATCCTGTTTTGTGGGAAGTGAGTTTTTGAGAGTAAGAGAAATTAGAAAGGAGAATGGCATTGTGTAAAGGAAGAATCTTGTGTGATAAATTTTGTCCTAAAACAGAATGGTGGTGTAAGAAAGTGAAAGGCAGGGCAAAAGTTAAAGAAAGTTTAGAATGTTTGTAAATTGTGCAGGTCATAAAGGGAATTTGTGAAAGAATTTACATGTTATCCAGTTGACTATGTATTTCCTTTAAAATCTTTTGGCATGTAATCTTATTTGAGTCAATGTTTAAGGCCTTTGATATTTGACAAACCTTCCAAAATCAAAACTCTTAATTTAGGGCTTGCGCCCATAGTGCAGTGGTTGCAGTGTTGGCCACATGCACCGAGGCTGGCGGGTTTGAAATCAGCCTGGCCAACAGAAAAAATACCAAAAAGGCACAACTCTAAATTTGGTCTTCTTGAAATATTAAGACCACTGAAAGTCATAGGAAA